>CAMXCT020006727.1:28420-220920 GCA_947184155.2 Cladocopium goreaui | reverse complement strand
ATTGCGCAAGCGTTGAGGGCACACGAAGGCTTGCCCGGTGACACCATGTCCAAGGCCCAGGTGATTTTCACCAGCCCCTTGACGCGGGCCATGCAGACTTCGGGCTTGATCAGAGGTAGCTGAGCAGATGCGGATGCGGGTTGTTTCTTGATGTGGCAGTTTGCTGGTGGAATATCTATACGTATGATTATTGAGGGTTTAATGTAGATCTATTCGATATGATTTTTCATGTGTTCCATCCCACGTGGGATGATGATTAACCAACCAGTTGTTGTTTGTGGTTTCGGTGCTTTCCATTGCATCAGTGAATGCGTTTTTTTTCATGGTCTGGACGTTCCCGACATCGCTAGTGGGAATTTGAAGATGAATTCACACAACATCAGAAATAACTCATATATAACACTAATCATGTAGTAACACCTTAAACACTATTACTAGATGATACTAGTATGATTCATGATTATATCATGACTATATCATGATACGTATACTTAGATGGGCCATGGAGTTAGTCAACTAGTTAGTAAATGGATTATAATTGGGATATATAGGGGGTTATATCCCCAGTTACTAACCATTTAGCATCATTTAGCTAATCCCATGGCCCATCTAAGTATGTCATGATTCTCTAATCGCCTCCCTAGGCCCCTGCTGTGTCCCGGTGCACCTTGAGCCGCTGATCACGGAACGCTGGAGCGCTCCCTGCGACGAGGGTACCCGGGCGTCAGCGCTGAGGCGCGACGTTGACGCGCCGCCGCCGGGGCTGGAGCAGAAGAGCTCCTGGGAAGGCCCGGGGTGCCAGGAGCCGATTGGTTGGGGATTTTACATGATTTTACAGGGTAAATGTGGCTTTTTCATGGTTTTTTTACAGGGTTTCAAGAGCAGAAAAATGATGGTTGGTTGGTGTTATATATTGTTATAGTTTAATCAGCCCAAAACTGAAATATGTTGGGATATGAGGAGGGTATCACCTGCCGTTTTGTGAAATCAGACCGGGTGCCCCCCAATTTTGTATGGCATGTGTTCATAGGGAAAATTGGAGACATGATGACAAATCAGTGGTTTCGGAAGCCGCTAAATTGATGTGGATGAAGTCACCGGTTACGCGGCTTACGCGGTGGGACCCACAAGAGGCTGGTGATTGTATGTCCTTTCTATATCTAAGCACATCAAATATGTGTACACATCCTGTATGCATATCCTGCATGTGTAATATATATATACACAGTACTATACACAGCCATTTGCAAGTGGCTAAAGAGGCTTCTCATGCAAATACGCATCCGTGGAAAGAAACATGGCATTCGAAGGATATCGAACCTTGCAATTTGTCCAGCAGGATGTTCACATATCTACAAGCAGATCCACCAGCTTAAAGTCTTAAACTACCGAATGCCCATCATTAATATCCAACAGCAGGACATCCACATCTAACCAGATCTAGGTGATGACCGTCATGCCTGGCCCAGGCTGGGACTCGCTAGAAGAGCAATGGTGGCCTCTGTGTGGGGAAGATCAGTGGGCTCGCGCCGATGAGTTCTTGGCCAAAGCCCGCGCCATGCCGTTCGATCGATGCTTGGAGTCATGGCTAGCGGGGTAGCGGCTGCTTTTTGACATCTTTCTGACGCTGGGATGGCCATGTAGCCCCAGGAAATACGAGACACTGATGTAGAAAGGATATGAAAGGATCATGATCATCCAATTTTTTGTGAGTTCTTGTTGACATTCACCCTCAAAAATCATACGGACAACACCATACAACACCCATAAATGCAGGATTATGATGATCTATGTGTGGTATGTTGACCTACAGAAGGCGACCACCTGAAAGAAACATAATTTACATCATTTTTCCAATGCAGTGCCACATCACTGGTAGTTTCAACATGTTTCAACGAAGTGGCTCCATGGGTTAGCCCTCATCTTGGGTCGACGTGACATGGTCACATACCCAGTGCATTCAGGGTACATGGGTCTGATTCTTCATCCCGGCTCATGGGCCGTGGTGTTTCAATGTTGCATGAACCGTGCATCCCTTCCCCTCGGTGTGGAAGTCCATGGAAGTCCCAAACCCAGCCGGTCATGGCTTCCAATGTTTTTGCAATTTGCACAAATCAGTAAATTAGATAGATTCTATATATATATGATTTCCCATTTTTGCGGATGACCCGACCTTCAGGACTCGTATTTGTCGGCCACGGAGGGTTTTGGGAAACGGTACTGCCCTTAGACCTGACAAAAGTGGCAGCTGTAGGTGTCAATGACAGATGTGTTTGTGTGTGCATTTGTATTTGTATCTATTCGAATCTGCATACAAACATATCATTTATGCGTAGATATACAATTATAATTACATGTGCTTTATAATTGCTTACAGACTCTTATATACATACCTTGAACACAACCTTCTTTTTCAATTTGTTGAGGGAAACAAGCTGGACGTTTGGGTTCCAGGTATTGAGACACACTATAGCAGTTCTGGGTACATTGCGGTTCAGATATAGGCTGTATTCTTCTGGGGGGTATTAAGCTTGGGTTTGGTGAATTCTTTTAGTCTAGCTCGGGCGAGCCCCTAATTTGCATTGTAGTTTCGTCCATGATGTGTTGTATTTATACATACATTGGAAGTAGACAGATAGATGAACAGGTGGACAGACAAACAGACAGACAGGTAAATATATACAGCAGTGCAGTCAGTGTCTCACCAAATCTCACCAATCTGACGCGCATCGATGTTTCCCAATTAAATGAGTGTTTTTTGGATGGACCAATGGACACCGACCAGATTGGGATCAATTAGAGTCAAAAGTCATTTGAAACTATCGAGGAATAGTGGCGTTCAAACAGATAGAATTTGATGTTCACTGTTTGCTCCTCCTTTTCTTGACCGCTGGCATCTCCCGGAGAAGGGACACACATTCACTGGACCCGTGGGGTTTCTCATCGTGCTATGGGGAAGTGGGAACATGTGGTGGTCCATCTACAAATCTCAAATTGCTGCTGTCACTGAGGTTACTGGCACATACCTGAAGAATTGTGAGGTCTTGTTCTGTGACCGTTCGCTTTGTTGAGCCATTCTGCGTTTCATCCAAAGCCATGGCACAGAATAGGCTCCGGAAACTACCGGCATTGTGCAGACGGGATGAAAAAGACGACTTGCAATGGTTTCCAGTGGTTCCGTGAAAAATCTGCCAGCATGAGAAGGTCTCATGAAACATTTGAGTGCTTTGATCAGGTTCATCGCCATTTTCCAAGCCTATCCAGAAGCGATAGATTATTGAGAGATCTTGGTCAGATACTATGGATTGGTCGAGTCAGGTCCATAGACAAGGTATACACGGGCATCGACAGTACAATCTGGAACGTATATTTTAGTCCCCTAGTTTGGATGAATAATCTAACAGAGAAGCCTTTCATTTCATGGAAGAAAAATCTGGGATGGGTAAAGATCATCCACACACTTTTCCTAAAACCATCTACCCTCTGGTAATTTAACATAGCTATTGAAAATGGCCATGTATAGTTGATTTTCCCATTAAAAATTGTGATTTTCCATAGTTTTTTGTATGTTTACCAGAGGGTATAACTTGATGGAACATGTGCAACCTCAAAGATATGTTCAGCCTTTCGGCTTCCTCGTTGCCAGGATAGCTGGGGTAGTGTCAAGCCGCCCTCCTACGCCACGTGGTGCGGGCATCCCAAATCATCCATTGTTTTTGGATTCCCCATGATAAAGCATCCATTTAGGGGTAGCATGGGGTAGCCCAAGTCATGGAAATATCCCAAATTAGGCACATGTCCAACAACACACCAAGATTGTGAATGGTTTATGTTTTTTTGTTTGCCACAATGAGCAAGGCTATCGGCTCGAAATCACCCCGATTTTGCGATCTCGTGTGGGTTTTTTTCGACGCCATTGGCCTAAGCGGGATCTCGACCTGCTTCCCGCGGGCTGGTTTGCTCTCTGGTGTGACTTGAGCTATCGGCCTTCTCAACTCGATTATTTTTCTTGGTGTTATTTCTCTGTACCTGCTGCCATTCACTCGGCCACGTACATTGATTTCACTTTGCAATTATTTCCTGGGTGTTTTTTGGGGCTTGATCGATTTCAGTTGAGTTTCCTGAATTCCTTGCTTCAATTACCTCCCGGGTACCTCATCTCCATCAGCTGACTGGGCTTGCTGTTTCGCTCCCTACGTTATTTCTGATTTGGACTTCGAGGTCTTTGATTTTTCACGATCTTGGGATTTGCTTAACTGGTTTGCCCTGGCATTTCCGCATTTTCGAGACCAATTTGTGTACATTATATGTGCTCATTTATTTTGCTCTTCTTGATCTTGACAGTGTCATTTGATTTTATTTTTCAGAATTCTCCGCGCATCGATATCCTGGAAAAGGAGGTTACGCCGACTCCGAGCATCTGCAAGGCGTTCCTGGTTTCTACATCGGAAGAAGATTGTAGTCCTCAGCAAACCTGCACTTTTGCGTTTGAAGCGTATTCTTTCCAGCCATCATTCCAAGGATTACCATTTCATTTGCCAAATCAACCAAGCCATGGAGGCTCCAGACGAGAGTTACCCCTGGCGTTGCCGCCAATGTTGGAGGCTGAACAAGGAGACACATGTGACATGCCCGAATTGCCATGCTCATTGGAGTTCTGGAGAAAGGCACAATACCGAGCCGAAGAATCCCAATGTGGCAAGTTACAAAGATGGAGAGTGGGCCGATTGGAACAGCTGGGAAGACAATCGAAGATGGTCTTCAAGGTCACCCAGCCGACATCGGTTCGACCAAGAACCAGATCAGACGGTCCAGACTCCCCGTCAGCGTGCAAAAGGCAAGGGCAAAGGCCGAAAAGGCAAAGAAGGAAAGTCTGGAGGGAAAGATGCTCCAGTAGAAACAACGTCTCCATTTCAGGCGCTGCCTGCAGCTGGATTCGATGCATGGCAGCTGATGGATTCCACAGGGTTCGCGCCACAATCTACCAGTGTTGCCAGTCCTTTCCAGCTCTCTGGTTCGGACGGTGGTCTGCAGGAAATGGCTCTCGCTTTGAAGCGAGCCTATCCAGATGCAGCCAAAAGGCCCGAAGACGTCCAGATCCTCCTAGACAAAGCCGACAAGGAGGCGGGCAGATTAGGCCTCAAGAACCTGCAACAAGCCGCCAAACATTTGGACCGTTCAAAGAAACACCTCAAGGAGGTAAACGACCAGAAAAAAGCCCACAGAGCAATGTGGTTGAAACACATTACAGAGGGGATCCAGGTTTGGGAGCGTCAGCTCGAAGAGTATCGCCGCCACCAGGCTATGCTCACGGATTTAGCAAGACGTGCCACCACAGAAATCTCTTCGACAAGTCGTGCTATTCAACTCCTTGGAGCGGCAGGGACCGGTACAGCTTTGCCATCTATTCCGGCTCCGGAAGCAGCCGAAACCTTGGAGCAAGGAGACGAATCAGCCGACCAGGAAGAAGACCAGTTGAGGCAGAAGCTACAAGCAATCCTGCGATCCTGTGCAAGCTCCCTGGGAGTCAATCCAGAGGGTGGGGTACCACCACTGGATACCAAACCAGAGGCAGAAAGCATGGAAGATGGGAAGTCGGAGGAAAAGACGTCCAAAAGGCCCCGTTCTCTCGAACCTTTTGGAGGTGCTTCACGATCTTCGTGAACATCGGCCGTGTCTGCGGAGTTCAAAGGAATCCAATGCACGAGGCCACTGAGCTTTGTTTCCTAGGGGTTGCCGCTGATGCCTATCACTCTTGTCCCATAGAGAGTGGTGCAGCATGCGAAACTCAGGATATTCTCCCAAACCTCCAACTCTCTTGGTACCACTCTGTCAGAAATGAAATCAAGTATAAGAACCCGCTCCAAGCTGCAACTGATGCTTGGAACTTGAGATGGGAAGTCCTACATGACCTTAGTCACTGCAATCTGTTATCCGATGCCTATTTTCCTGCCACTTCACTGAACCCGATGACTAGCTGCATTTCTCAGGAATCCCTGCCTTCCAAACACAATGGGATGTGTGTTAGGTTTGCGGATTGTATTGATGTGTGGTTAGGGGATCATGATACTGGACTATTCTACGGATTTCAGATGAGGCACGATTGGCTTTGTGATTGGCCTTCCAAACCATGGAGTAGGCGTAGAGTGCATGTGCTGCATGAGAGACCTACCCCCACCATTGATGATCCGATTGACGAAATTCCTGCTGAATTTTTTGTCCCCTGCCCTGTATCAGGGTCCAATTTGACTGCTTCTCCTGTATCAATTTTGACAGATCACCAGGCACCGCTGTCTCTTCAGGCCGTGTTGAGCCGGTTTTCTGATTGTGATACTGATTTTGCGACCCAGGATGATTTTTCGATTGTTTCAGTGATTTCACATGATGGGCTTCCACATGCTGATGATGATACTGTTCACGCCATACAATGGCCACACACAGATGCCGATGTTGATCAAGCTGAGACTGGATTTGCCGGCACTGTCTCTGCACCGAGTACTGATGTGGTAACTGTTGCGCCGCCGCAATTTCAGCTCTGTGATCTTGATCCTAAATCTGATACAGTTTGGCTTATGCAGATTTCAGGTGGTAAAACTTACGATTGCAAGCATGATGAATTTCAGCCGAGTGAATCCGCCCTACAGTCTTCTCTTCAGAGTGGTAATGCAGACACAGCTATGCGCCCTCTGCAAGAAGCCAATGATGCCAGTTCCTCGGAACAGGGATTCTCAGCTGACAGCTCCCCTGACATGCCAACGTTTGTTGAACCGCCGCCTGATTCACCCAATAGACAGGATGTCCTGCTTTTTCATCTGCACGATGACCCAATCCGTACATTTCTGGACTGGAGTAGCTATGAGTCGATGATTACGGAGGTTGCACATCACTTCTCTGTCCACAGACAAGGTATCATCGATGTCTATGAGACTAGTGTGCCGTTGCATGATCTTCCTCCGGATGTCACCCCTATCATCGTACATTTACTGAACGATATCCCATTGGGACAGGCTGCCAAACTTGTCCTGATTGATTTAGAAGTCCATGGACACAGAATTGAGCCACACTTTAGGCTGGGCCCGGCTATTCAAAGGTATGTTTCACCGGTACCTGAATGGAGTGACCGTGAAGGTGTTCTTACCATTGCTGATGTTGAGAGATATTGCAAATTGGAAGGTGGACGTTGCCTTGCTTTCCACAACTCAGCGCGCTGGCCAGACTATGACCTCACCCTACACCAATTTGTGCATGGAGACACCGTCCGTATTGCAATTCCACCTTCAGACAGAATTGAGTGCCCGACGGATCAGTTGATTACGTGGACACAACAAGATCTTACCGATGTGGAAATTATGCAACGGATGGATGAGAATTTGCCTGCAGAAGGTTACTCACCCAGCCTTTTGGATGAGGGAGAGGTTTTGGCACTTGCAACACCAAATCTAATTGATGCCCAAGCCGAAAATGACGTTTTCCATGCCATGCAGTTTCCTGCATCTTTGCCACTCAGTGATTCTAACCATGAAATTGGCTCTAATGGTAGCTCTGATGACAGACAAGCTGACTGGTTTTTGGATCTTCATAGGCTCATTGATGCTCATGCTTCAACTTGCAACATTGATGCCAATAGAGAGGTTGCATTTCCTGTCAACACTTGGTTTTTAGACCAGGAAAGTTCTAGAATTTGTAATGCACCGAGAATAGCCATGATTGGAGGAGATCCGTCAACGTGGGAAGCCGATCTCATCTTTCCGTGGCGATATCAAATCACTGCACGTGATCTCATTTTCCTCGATGTTGTGTCCCCTTCTGTGCCACTTGCCGACATTGAAGATCATGTAGCCAACATCCTGATCACACAGAAACCAACGGTATTTTCCTCTGCACTACTTGCGCTTGAATTCCTGGCTCCAAATGCACGAAGTATCTTTGTACGATTTGCCGTTGCGACCCCTCCGGTCAGCACCCGAGATGACATTGCCTCTGTTGTACCACTCTTTTCTAGGTTGCCGGTCACCAGATTAGTTTGGGAGCATCCGATGCTGGATTTACCAGACCAAAGTTTTCAAGTGCACAATGGAATGGGGATCAGGTTGAAGGTGCAGCCTGAGCCTTTTGACGATGATAGTCATCCTTCCATTTCAGATAGTCACTCGTTCTTGCAAACTGATTTGGTCCAGGGTTCACTGGTGATTGATTCTGGAGGGCAGACAAAGGATCCTCCCAGTTGCAGCATCATGGACGAGCTCATTGAAGCTGTCAATGCTGCCAATAATGCCATTGAAAACCAACTCCCACAGCTGGATACGTCAACAATTGAAGCCCAGCCCGAAAGCTTTCGTGATCTATGGGAGCGGCTCACTGATCAAGCAGTTGACTTTGTCCCCGACTTGGTACGGAGACACAGACTTGAGAGTTGGTTTTTGGATCACAGTTGGGATGAAAGCCGATGCTTAGCCTCTAGGATTATTCTCATCGATGAAAATTTTCTTTCATGGCGAGCGTCCATTGCAGCTGTTTGGCAAGATCGATTGACGGATGGAGCTGAGTTTTCATTAACAATTGTTCATCCAGAATCCGAAGACAAAGCAGAAGGTGCCCTTGCACAGGTTATTGTTACCATTCATGCAATGCCGGACCGCAGATCTACACTTCTTTCTGTGTATGACTCTGACCCGGAACTTGAGCGTAGCCCTTTCACATTTGCAATTGTCTTGCCTAGTCAATTTGAATTGGACGAATTACTCAGACTGTTAGCTCTCCATCCTGATTGCCCACCGCTTGCTCTATGCTACGCAACCATTGTTCGCTTTGGTTTGGTGATGTCCCTTTCGTCCCTGGCAGGCGGGTTTTTGTGAGTTCTGGACACGCTTTCCGATTGGTCATCAGTAGAGGTTTACGAATTGAGCCTTGTCAACTTCTCACGATGGATGGTGCCTCCCTCCGACAGACGGTGCAAAATGCATTGGTTTGTGAGATTTTTGCTCGACCTCCGGACCCGTCCTTCACTCTTGGACGGACTAGCAGCTTTATTGATGCCCCACGAAATCCTGGAGGAGATCAAAGACCAACATGGATTTCTGAGTTGCACCACCGTTTCAATCAGTCCTTCCTAGTAGAAGGCCCTGACTATGAGCCATTTGTGATTATTGCGGCATGGTATGTTAATGGCGATTCATCCCACGCTTGCATGACACCGCATGATGTTCGATTGACCAATGATCCCACTGCCTGGAGAACTGACATTGTTTTTTCATGGAGGACTAATTTGATCCGAGCGGCTGCCGCTGATTTTGTGACTGTACAAGGGTTTCCCACGCACCCCTTGACTCAAGTGTCGCAACATCATGTTATCATGTCGCAGGGTCTCTCAGAGGAATCGATTCCTGTCCTTGTCACGGTGCAATGTGTTCGACATGATGCCTTTCCGAATCGACAATTTGCATATGTTTTCCAGACACGGACAGTTACCAACATCATTGCCAGTGTCAGCGTACCTAGCCAGTTTCATCATTTACCATTTGTGGTTCAACTGAGAGGTTTGACTTATTTGCCAGGGGAAGTTGTTCTCCTGCAACCGGGCAACCATTTGCTGGTTCTGGTTGCCACTCCCGAGGTCGACCCTTTTACGGATCAAGTTGTTGACGGGTTTAGCCTCCTGCAGACTGTGGTTTCAAGTTGTGCTGGCACCTTGAATTGTTCTAGCAGTGACCACCGGAAGTCCTGCAAACCTGCCCCCTTTGATGAAGACAATGACTTGCCCATGACCTTTGAAGGTCCGAGAATCACACGGCCTCGTAGGCCACACCACAATGGAAATCTTGACTGGATGGAAGATCTTGTTAGAGCCATACGTTTAAATGGTGTTTTTGATCCCTGGCATGGGGTTATCAATTTGCAGGTTGTGACCTGGTTTGTGAACCACGCTAGTTACCCTGTCTGTCGGCAGCCGCGAATTACCCATTTCACTGGCGAAGTCATTACCTGGATTGATGATTTGAGAACGACATGGGCTGATCTTTTGGACCGGACGACCACATTTTCGGTCCATGTTGTACACCCACGACCTCCAGGTTCTGTTGGTCAGGGCCAAATGCTACACCTTCTTCTTGAGCAAAGTAGGCCTGTTCACTATGCGGCTGTCTTGGTTACTGCTCGATTCTCCGGATTTACTGATGAAGGCATCCTTCAGGGCGCTTACTCCACGCCTGACCGCCTGGAGCTACAGATGTTAACCAACCTTGTTGGCATCGCGCCCCATTGCCATGAACGCCTTTGCCATATCAACATCAATCATTTACTCTTACCTGCTGGAGTCTTCTTTGATGTTGCTACCGGACATAGTGTCCGTATTCGAATTGAGCCTCTTGACACCTCCACACACCAAGTTGCGCAAATGCCGGTGCAGCCTACTTTGCCTTTACGCGAATTGCATGACGAAACGAACTTGATGCAGCTTAGAACTGGTTTGCTTTGGCAGCCTAGGCGAGGGCAACAACTGAGCCATACGCCAGTCACATCTGCCCAGTTCCCACATGCACCTCTCTTCACATCAGATGCGTGTAGCTCTTATGAATCAAGTGAGTTTGTACAGGTGCTACGACCGCTTTGGCAGGATCTTGCATTTTCATGGGAAGGCGAAGCACACTCCGCGCAAGTTGTCACCTGGTTCCTTGATCAATGGAACCACCACCAAGTTTGCTGTGTGCCTCGTACAGCCACACTTTTCGACAACTCCGGTAGTTGGGAAGAGCAATTGAGACTTCTCTGGGATGATCATATTCAAGATGGCCGTACTATTGAGTTTCATGTTGTGACACCTGCTCCACCGGTTTTGGAGCCTGGTGTTGCCGCACATGTTTTGATCACAGGTACTACGCGATGATTGGATTTCTATTTTGATTTCCTCTTTTAAGCATGGCTCTGATCAAAGACCATACCGCATGGCTCTCACCACACATGAACTGCTTTCATTTGACGGCGTTGTCCAGATTGTTGAAACATGCTGCCCGATTGATCGATTCTCTTGTAGATTGTGGCATGCACAACACCAACTTCTTGGACGTCAGCATTACCGAGGTAGGTCGGGACTCTGCCTAGTGATCCACAAGTCACAAACAGTCGACAGACGCAATGATGAACATGCTGTTCTTTGTTCCCCTGGGGATTTCCCACCTGCTTCACCGATTAGTGATGCTGATGACAAGGCTGTTGATTTTCACACATGGTTTGTCCATGCTGTCCAGCAGAAGGTTTGCTATCAACCCATGACTGTCCGTTCCAGCCTTGAGCTTGATGTGGCGGATGTTTTCCGGTCGGCATGGTTTGATAAGGTTGGTGATTGCCCGTTGCAATACTGTACATTTGCATCACAACTATACAATGAGCGGCATGTCATTGGATGGCCTATTGAAACCTCACCTGAAGTTGTTGCTGTCTTGATTGAAGCACAGGTCACGGGCGATCATGAGCCTATGACTGTTGCACGTGTTGCTCTTGTGCAAGCCCACTCTTCGGCAACCCACCTTGGTCTAATATTTGGGATTAACCTTGCGACTGCATCTGAGCGACAGCAGCAATGCTGTCAATTCTGGTACAAGGGTATTTCTTACAACTGGAAAGACTCATTGGTCCTTGAGTCAGGTACAACGGTTGCAATTGAGTGGGATAGCAGAACAATTGCGTCACTCCCACTCTCCATTGATTTTACCCCTGTTTTTGAGGTGCATGATTGGTTGGATACCCATTTTGTGTTACCCACATTTGATCTTCCTGCACACTTTCCTTGGTTGCCGTCCAGTCGACAATGGACGCAGGAACCATGGTGGGAGCCTAGGTTTATGGCTTATGAGTTGCGCCTCTATTATGATGGTTCGAGTTTCAGGAAGGCTGATTCTGCAGTGGTTGGAGGCGCCGCTGTTGCTGCATTTATGTTAACTGCTGATGGATGGATGTTTGCGGGAGCTGTCTCCACCTCTCTGAAACCAGGCACTTCTTCTTATTTGGCGGAACTGGACGCGGCCATCATTGCCCATAAACTCGCCCATGATTTACTGAAAACATGTGCGGTCTCACAAGGTTTCATCCCCCAGGTCGAATTTTGGTTTGACTCAGTGACGGTAGGCAACCAAGCAGCCGGCAAATGGCAAATCTGCTCTCATCCACGTACTGGTCAATTTGTACGGTGCCTACACCGTTGGATTGAATCCCGATTCAAAACGGAATTGAGACATCGACACGTCAAGGCCCACAGTGGTGAACCGGGCAACGAGCTCGTTGATGTGCTTGCATTTCAAGCGGCAATGGGATCACCTACACAGGACTGGCAAGACTGGCTTGCACATGCCACTACTGCTTCATTTGTTGAAGCGGCAGAATGGCTTTGGTTCCTCTACAGACCTGACGTTTCTTGGGATGGTACAAAGGCGCTCTTGCCAGCTGGGCCTGCTACCCGACCCGCAACCAATGTCTTTCCGACCGGCGACCAGCAGAAGCTACCGACTACACAGTCTGAATCGGGGCACCTGAATCTCATTTGTGCCACCTGCAATTTTCTTTCACTGAAACCCTCGGGTAAGATCTCTGCCCTAGGTGGTGATGCTGTTGTGGCTGGGCCAGCTCGCCAGGATTCCCTCCTCCAGCAGTTCCATGAAGCTGGGGTACATTTATTTGCCTGGCAAGAGACTCGACTGAGGCGGCACTCCAACCAGCATGACTCGAGATTTTGGTTGTTCCGTAGCCCTGCCAATGCCCAAGGACATTACGGTGTCATTATCGGGCTCAATCGGTTGATTCCCTTTGGCAAGATTACAGGTGACGTAGTTGAGGTGGACTCCTTCATGATGGAACACCACATTGACATCGTTGCTGCTGAGCCGCGTTTCTTGATACTCCGAATTGCCCACCCGCTTTTGAGATGTATTGTGGTTGGAGGGCACGCACCACACACCGGTGCTGATGATCACACCATACACAGTTGGTGGAACACTCTGGATGCTTCCATTCCTCACAAATATGATGCATGGGACAGAATCCTGCTGGTTGACGCAAACGCCAGAGTTGGCGCGGAACCCTCACGCCATATTGGTGATCACCAAGCTGAGCAACAGGATCCCAAAGCTGAACCCTTTGTCACCTTTGTTGCCAGCCAAGGGCTGTGGTTACCGGCGACCTTTGCAGCATATCATACTGGGTTGGGTGCTACATGGCGACACTCGCGTGGTCATTGGTTCCGCAATGATTTCATTGGTATCCCCTTGGCTTGGCCGTTATCGCATTGCAGATCTTGGGTGAGTTCTGACATTGATGTTGGTTTGGCGAAAGAAGACCATCGCACTGTTATGTTGCACCTGCAGCGTCAGGTTGTGCCCTTTCAAGCAGGTCAGCGACCAAGACAGATGAAGTTGCAGATTGACCTTGCGTCTTCAGCCCCCCTTGAAGATCTAGCCAACCTCGCAACACCTGGGTGGCAGCTGGATGTCCACACACATGCCTCTGAACTGCAGTCCAGCATCGTCGAGCATGTATGGCCATGGCGGGCCAGCTTTGCACCTAAACCCAGAAGAACCACCATGACGGCCACTACATGGGAACTTGTGAAAGAAAAACGTGAAGTTAGGAACTTACTACATGAACGATCACATACACAACGGCAGACTCTCCTTGCAGCGTGGTTTGCTGCTTGGAAACATGCCTCTTGTGATTGCACTGCCCCGGAGTTGTTCCACTCATATGATTCCCTATTGATGACACAAGATCGGCTAATTGCTGTGGCGTTACTTCATTTTCGAGTTTTGGGTGCCAGAGTCGTCAAATCGCTCAGACAAGATGACATCACCTTTTACCAAGATTTATTGACAGATTGTACTGCTTTTCTGCACCCAGCTGAAGCCAAGAATCTTTGGAAGGTTGTCAGAAGATCGCTCCCCAAATTTCAGCAAAGACGTTCCATGGTTGGACCTGCTCGTTTGGCCGAATTAGAGGACCAGTGGTTGCCACATTTTTCGGACCTTGAAGCTGGTACCACCACAAATGCCACTGATTTGGTTGACCATTGCCATTTCATGCAGACGGTACGTAGGCTTGATGCCTCTCTGGAGGTACAGCTAGGTGACCTTCCTAGCCTCTTTCAACTTGAGCAAGCGTTCCGTGCGATCTCTGAAGGGAAAGCTACAGGCTATGACCCACTGCCTTCTGAGTTCTTTCACAAAGCAGCGGCTCCCCTAGCGCTCCTATACCATGACCTGTTTTTGAAAGAGTATTTGTGGCAAAGTGAACCCATTCAAAATAAAGGTGGGCCGATGGCCATCATACCTAAGCAACTGCAACCCACTTTGGCCAAGCAATTTCGGGGGATCCTCCTCCTTTCAAATGCAGGCAAACGTGCACATGCAATTTTGCGTGGGCAAATCATGGGAAAACTTGAACGTACTAGAGCTCCGGGACAGTTAGGGGGATTTCCGGGTCAACAAGTGCTATATGGTTCTCAGGCCATCCGCACATTTGGGACGATTTGCGATCAACATGGGATCAGCAGTGCTATCTTGTTTCTTGATCTGTCTAGTGCTTTCCATCACCTTGTGCGTGAAGCGGTGGTCGGTTCTTGTGATGGCTGCAATTTGGCACCTGTGATGGCCACCCTCATGGGTTCTGGGCATCCGATCGACAAGTTTCAGCACTTTGCCAGGTTGCCTGGTATTCTCGCTGAGCTTGGCCTGTCAGACCCAATTGTGCGTCTGTTACAAGACATCCACATTTGTACTTGGTGCACCATCCATGACCGCTGGCTTTTGCATACCCATAGGGGTACAAGACCAGGGAGCCCTCTTGCGGATATCGTGTTTCATGCCCTTATGGCCAGGATTGCACAAGCCATGGACGAATGGTTAACACAATGCTCTGAATACCAGAACCTCCTGCATTCTCTTGAGATCGATGTCCCCACGATTCTTTGGGCTGATGATATCGCTATTCCTTTAGCCACACATACAGCCGATGCGATTGTGCCCTTTTTGCAGCTTGCTCTGGCCAAAGCGCATGACCTCTTGTCTGATGCTGGGTTTTTGCTGAACTTTTCCAAGGGTAAGACTAGTGCTGTAATCACATTTCGTGGCAAAGGCTCTGGTGACCTCAGAAAGAGGTTCCAACTTTGCCCGATCCCAGGTGTCCAATGCCAGTTTTCCGATGGATCTATGGCTTGGTTACACTTTGTTGCCTCATATAAGCACTTGGGTACGATTTTCGCATCGAACCATGACCTAATGTGTGAGCTTCGTGTGAGAGTGGGCACTGCTAAAGCAGCGTTTGCTCAGCTTAGCAAGCCGATCCTTACTAACAAGAATCTACCCATTCAGATCAGATTGCAGATGTTTCATTGCCTTATCGCAACTAAACTGTTTTTCGGTCTGGGCGCTTGGACCACGCCAGCCCCTAAGCAGTTGCAATATCTGCAGGGCGCCCTTGTCGGGCTACTGCGTAGAGTCCTACGATTGGGGCGTACGCCATATACCGCTGAGCAAATCCTTGCTAAGGCTAATGTTGGAGATGTGAGGACTCGGCTTGCGGTCGACCGACTCCTGTACGCCCAGAGACTTTTCCGCACTGGCCCACCATTTTTGCACTGTCTGCTCCATCGGGAGTTTGATTGCTCTGACCTGTCTTGGTTACATGGACTTCAAGCTGACCTGACCTGGTTTAACGATGTCCTTCCGGGGCAATTACCAGGCAATGGGGTGACAGATTTGACGGAGATCATTTTGATGTGGCAAAATCCGCACACCAATTGGAACGCCCTGGTTCGCAGAGCTTGGAAGATGCATCTCCGACAGAATAGCATCATGGCTGATGCGAGGAAGCTCCATGGAGATATTTTCCGCAATTTGCGATCCGCTGGTGCCACCTTCACTTCTGTTGCCCAAGATTGGGAAGAGCTAGGTGTTGGTTTTGACTGTTTTTGCGGCAAAAGGTTTGAGACCCAAAGAGGCTTGCTTGCACATCAACGGAAGACGCATGCTATGTTCTCACTGGAACGCAAATTCCTGCAGGGATGCACATGTCTTCACTGCGGCAAATTTTTGTGGTCTACCCAGAGACTCCAACAACACCTTTCTTATATTCCAAAAGGACTTGGATACAACCCTTGTTACCTTGCCTTGTCGGAACAAAATAGGTGTGTTGAATATGAACGAGTTGACCTTGGCACTACCACCAGGGTTGCTGGTCTCACAAGGAGAGAGGCGCTCCAGACCTTGGGACCCTCTGTGCTTCAGGACCCCGTTTGGCAACAACAGCGTTCCAAAATCTCCGCTGAGCTGCAACAGTGCCTTGAACGAGTTGAGATTGTACACCACCCGGACAATCCATCTGAAGCCAGTGAATCCCTTGGAAACCAGTTATCGTTTGTGACACTTGATTGGTTTTACAGATATTATCCTCAAGGACCGGACGATCGTGAGAAACAATTCCTTGCGGACGCCTGGGTTCAAACCTTGTGCGACTTCACCTTTGCGGCCAATGCTGGCAACGACCTTGACCCGTGGGTTGAGATGGTTTTCCTCGCGTGGGGTGAACATTGGTTACCTGATGTCATTGCTACATTGGAAGACGGAGTTGCTGAGGCCGACATTGACTCCCTGTTTGCGGATTTTGCTGCTGAACTTGACCGGTATCGGCTCCTTGCACGCATTGCGCACCTTGAGCATTGCCTTGCCCATTGCATGCCTACTGTGCCCACTGCCCACAGGCCGATAAGACGAGAAGGACTTCAGAAAGCGGTGAAGGTTAACACGAAGACCCAGCAACGTGTCATACGTGCCTTTGCGCAACAGATGCAGTGGCAAACTTCTGTTCGTGGTATGAAATTTTTCGACCTACCCCAGCAGAGGCCGATGCCCAAGATCTTGCTGCCTGATGGCACCACTGCCTATCTTGTCCTCCATCTCTTTAGCGGTAGACGCCGCACACATGATGTACACTTCCATTTGCATGAGTTATGCCGTCAACGTGGAATTACTGTAGTTGTGCTCTCCTTAGACACTGCTGTCTCCCTGGAGTTTGGTGATTTGATGATTGGGTCACCCTCGTGGAATGCCTTGTTGCAGATTTACGAGAGCGGACTGGTAGCGGCTTCGGTTGTGGGTTCACCGTGTGAGACTTTCAGCGAAGCCAGATTTATGCCCGCTGCCGATGATGACAAGCGTGCCTGTCCCAGGCCACTCCGCTCTGCCGACATGCTCTTTGGACTCGAAGGGTTGACCCTTCGCGAACTGAAGCAGTGTCATGTTGGAGGTAATTTTTTTCAACAAGGTGTGCTTGCTTTGAGCTTCCACATGCGATTTGGAGGTTGTTTTATTTCAGAACACCCTGCCAAACCTTGTGACCCATCACGTCCCAGTATCTGGACTAGTGCTATCCTTGAGACTTTGTTGGAGCACCCGGAGGCCCACTTGACCCACGTTGCTCAATACAAGTGGGGAGCATCCGCCATCAAACCGACTGGATTGTTGCACTTCAACTTGGAAACCTTCCGCAGAGATATTTACCAGGTTGCAGACCCTCATGCGCAGAAGCCAACTCAGTATGCAATAGGAAGGGATAATTCAGGGTGTTTCCGTACTGCGATGCATAAGGAATATCCCAACCGATTTTGTTTGGCCCTTGCTTACGCAATTGTACAAAAGATTGCATCCGCTGAAAGGAGACAGGATGTTTGCGTTCGTGAGGTGCCATTTTCACATTTGGTGGAATGGATCCAGGGAGCTGCAAGAGCTAGCTCTGCCATTTACAGAGGCACCTGGCTTCCCGACTACCAATTGTAAGGTTTTTCCCTAATTTGTTTGCATTGCAGCAAAGGCACAGACCTTTAAGAGCACGGAAATGAAATGAAATGAATGCCACAATGAGCACTTCTACCATTGCAAGACTCAGGTGAGCAGGGCCTATGACATAAGCACAGCAACTGGCCAGAAGACAAAAACCATCCACTGAGCATGGCTGAATAATGTGTACAGCTACTGGAATACCTGGGATAGCCTGAAGGAGCATATCTTGGTGTGATCACACACGTACTATTTTTCTTATTTTAATCAGAACAACATAATTAATACAAACATATTTCATGAATACAATAACAATCATAACTCATAACACAATATTTACATTGTAGATGTACCCTCTGGTTATTTAGCATAGCCATGGAAGCCATGGCCCATAGATGATTTTCCCAGCGACATCAACCTCCATTTATGGTTGGGATTTTCCATGGCGAACTGTTAGTCATAACCAGGGGGTATCTCAATATTCCCACTATTAACCACTATTAATATCCCAATGATTCTGCAAAACCCAATCCATCAATGGAATTTTCCATAGCCATTGGTTTCACCCAGGTCCTGTCGGGAAACGCCTTGGCGGGAAGTTGTTCGCCGTAGGCGCACGGAAGCGAAGGTGGAAGCGAAGGCCGGGAAGAGACGAAAGATCTGGGAATTTCAAACAACCATCAACCATTGACAACCATTAACAACAAATAGCAACCATTGACAATCATTAACAACCATTAACAACCATTGACAATCATTAACAACCATTAACAACCATTGACAATCATTAACAACCATTAACAACCATTAACAACCATTGACAATCATTAACAACCATTAACAACCATTAACAACCATTGACAATCATTAACAACCATTAACAACCGTTAACGGCCATTGACAGTCATTAACAACCATTAACAACCATTGACAACCATTGACAATCATTAACAACCATTAACAACCATTAACAACCATTGACAATCATTAACAACCATTAACAACCATTAACAACCATTGACAATCATTAACAACCATTAACAACCATTGACAGTCATTAACAACAATTAACAACCATTAACAACAATTGACAATCATTAACAACCATTAACAACCATTAACAACCATTGACAATCATTAACAACCATTAACCACCATTAACAACCATTGACACTCATTAACAACCACTGACCATCATTAACAACCATTAACAACCATTGACAATCATTAACAACCATTAACAACAATTTGCAACCATTAACAACCATTAACAACCATTAGCAACCATTAACAACCATTAACAACAATTGACAATCATTAACAACCATTGACAACCATTGACAATCATTAACAACCGTTAACAACCATTAACAACCATTAACAATCATTAACAACCACACACAACCATTAACAACCATTGACAATCAATAACAACCATTGACAACCGCTAACAACCATTGACAATCATTAACAACCACTAACCATCATTAACAACCATTAACATATTATAGTAACAACCACTAACAACAGTTAACAACCATTAACATATATTAACAACCATGTACAACCACTAACACCAATTAACAACCATTAGCGACCACTAACAACAGCTAACAACTTTTAGCAATCACTATAACAACAATTGACAACCATTAACAACCATTAACAACCATTAACAATCATTAACAACCACACACAACCATTAACAACCATTGACAATCATTAACAACCATTGACAATCATTAACAACCATTAACAATCATTAACCACCATTAACAATCACTAATAGCAATTAACAACCATTACCAACAATTAACAAGCATTAACACTCAATAACAATCGCATACAACCACTAACAATCATTCACAACCATTAACAATCATTAACACTCAATAACAATCACATACAACCACTAACAATCATTGACAACCATTAACGACCATTAAGAACCATGAACAACCGTTACCAACCATTAACAACAATTAACAACCATTAACAATTAATAACAACCACATACAACCACTAACAATCATTGACAACCATTAACAACCATTAAGAACCATTAACAACCATTACCAACCATTAACAACAATTAACAACCATTAACAATCAATAACAACCACATACAACCACTAACGATCATTAACAACCACTAACACTAATTAACAACCATTAACAACAATTAACAATCATTAACAACGATTAACAACAACTAACAATCATCAACAACCATTGACAACCATTGACAATCATTCACAATCATTAACAACAATTAACAATCATTAACAACCATTAACAACCACTAACAATCATTAACAACTTGACAAGCCTATACAACCCCCTAAAGAACAACTTGACAAGCCTATACAACCCCCTAAAGATTTAGATAGAAATATGTTTCCAGGATGGTAGCTGGATGATATTTTCCGATTTCTCCTTGTATTTCCAGATGTCCAACTCGTGGATCTATTTTCGGATTGGAGTTGCTATGGAAAATCACAGTTTTGATCGATAAATCGTCGAACTAAATGGGACATATTCCATAGCAACTGTCACATTACCCGACAGTAAACAACCAAAGCTCCTTTTTGGAGTGAGAAATCTCAGTCTGGGATTTTTATGTTGCAATTTGCGAATAGTTTGTTTTTCTCCCGGTGACTGGATGTCTTCACTTTATTTGGATTCTACCACTAATATTAAAATCGCAGGTTTGGATTGTTGAGGTGATGATATCAAATTGCCAATCCTTCCAAGTAGATCCCTCCATGGAAAACATTGGAAAACCAACATGGAACGAGAAACAAAATTTCGTTTTGGAAGATGAATTCCTTTTCCAAAGGGTCAATGTTCAACTTCGAGTTCAATGTTCACTCTTCGGGGACTTGGCAGGAACATTTACATACATTGCCTCAAGAGATGTCGATATTTTACCCTCTGGTAAACTAACATAACTATGGAAAATCACAATTTTTTCATGGGAAAACTCACTATAAATGGTCATTTTCAATAGCTATGTTAAATTACCAGAGGGTAAGGATCATGTTCCCTGAAACCTTGACTCCAACAGAGCATTTGGCCATGGGTCTGGCATTTCAGAAACGGTGCTGACAGGTGGATGCGCATTGGCGAAAGAGAACGGTCGGGGGTCGCAGCGATGGAGATGTCCAAAATGGGGGTACCCCCAAATCATCCAAGTCATGAATGACATTTTTAGTATAGTTTTGTATTGAAACCCATGGTGACAACTGGGGATCCCCCATGACTTAAGAAACCCTCAGGACCAGAGCATCGAGGCTGAGGAACGTGGCTGATCACAAAATTGAACAGTTCATCTGATACCAACATCTGGTTGGTGGTTTGGAACATTTTTTAGTTTCCCATATATTGATATATATTGGGAATAATCCTTCATAATCCTTCCCATTGACTTTCATATTTTTCAAGATGGTTAAAACCACCAACCAGATCAACAACATCATCATCATCACCACCATCATCATCATCACCATCATCATCATCATCACCATCATCATCATCATCATCATCTCTGCATCCAAGCGTTCAGTGCCTAGGAAACTCCATCCACGCGGTGTCCGTTTGGGCCCTCGGATAGGGACCCGAGCCCTCAAGACTGAAAAACATCGCCACCAAAACAGTAGGGAAGCCGCCCAACATGTAATTCTCATCCCAGTGACAAGGTACAACTATAACATACGAAATAACGACTTAAATTACGGTATTTTACGGTGTATACGAAACCTTCCGCAGCGTTTGGGGATGAACACTGCGCTCCTTCGACTGTGTCTATTTCAATTTCATACAATGCCTGCCAAGGCATCTGCAAAGTGATGGGCCCCTACTAATTGCAGATAAGGGATGTGCCATCTTTGTCTGAATTATTTTGCCATTACAACACATTACATACTCCATACAATCTCAACTTTCCTATCAATGGAACAAATCTGTCGAAACCTAGCAAGTGCATGCAAGTGCTAGTAATGTCTATAAATCCTGGGAAGTGAATCCAACTCATATACCTTGTGGTGTCGCGTAGAGAACATCTGAATATAGAGGCCCATTGTGTGAAATATCGTGTCAACCTTGGATGGAGATTTTTTGACCCTCTTTTTCCATATTTGAGTTATTTGCTATTGGTCAGGATATTGACTACCTTCCGGCCTTCCGGTAATCAATGGACAATCCCCCATTTCGTTCGATGACTTTCCCATCAAACACGCAAAATGGCTAGGACACGGGGATTTCCCAGCCTCGTGTGACGACACCGGAGGGTAACTTGGTTCATGTTGGTTCTATATTCCCATGAAATATCCCATTAAATCACCATTAAATATACCATTATATAAATTGTCATTGAATATCCCATTAAATGTTCATTTAGTATCTTAATATCTCATTAAATTTTCACGAAATATCCGAATAATATTCCATGAATCGCCATGAAATTGGACCGGACTACCCTTCGGAAGTGGCGTCTGGCGCCCTCCCAAGGTCCCGCGCCGTGCAGCAGTCGCCCCAACTACGAACGCCTTCACCCGATGCTTTCGTGGCTTCAAAGGTGACTGGGTCGGCAGGTTGTGATAGGTTGATTGCTTATGGGTGTGTCTGAACATGGGGTACATATACCGTATAAAAACCAATTTGTTGTCCTTTAAAATGGGAAAATTACAATAAACCCACGGGTTTTCAGGTATCGTATTGTCAGACAAACCCGTATGTTTCTTACCATGGATGAGAATATTCTATGTGAACATATTCAAACATATTTAAACATATTAATATAATATATATATATGTATATATATATATATAAATATATGTATGTATATATGTGCTTAAACTATGCTCTATCCTGATTTATCCTGTATCCTAACCAAATAAATGTTAAGTATCGTTTTGTCTTAGGCTTGCATGGAGATAATTATATACATTTTTGTCAGATTGTTTATTTATTTGTGTTGGTTAGGCTACGTTGTATATGAACCAAGTAAAGAGAAGGTATGCAACATTGGCAATGGAGTTTTAAACACCCCTCACTGGTAGAAAATAATCTGCGGAATTCACTTGGGAAAAACGCGAGTACAGAATAGTACAGATGGATGCAGGCTCAAAAAATGGGACAAAATGGATAAACCCTCCCGAATTGGGCTGTAACTGAGGGGCCCCCATTCTTGACAGCATATCAACAGTAATGTATGGATGTAAGCAACAACAAATTGAAACTTGTCAAACATTGGAAATTGCTGAGGTCTGGATATGACAAGCATGGAACAACGAATCACTATGTCCATGGAATTTGTAGGGACCCACAACTAATGGGCCCTTCATTCCCATAATCTTCGCAACTCTTGAGATTTCTGATGGGCAGAGTTTCCAACTATTGGGTGTTTCTTGTGGGAATAGTATCTGGGAGTAGTATGGGAATGGTGGTCCCACATAAATTCCACATGCAATGACAATCTGGGTCTAGGCACCAAGCCCGGTACCTATGGACGCTTGGCGGAAGCGAACATGTCGCGGAAATCGAACATCTCCCCAACAATTTTGACACGAACACCATAGTATTCACAAATTACTATAAATGAGTGCCCTATAAATCATTAAAGCCATTTTCACAAGTAACCCCTATTTTCACATAGTTTCACGAAGCACATCAATAGGTCACTAATTGTAGGAGGTAAACCAAAATGACTCCATAGCTTTTCCATGTTGTTTTTCCATTTTTTTCCTTGAATTCACGTCAGTGGATGTTGTGGGATTCATTTGATCATCACTGGGGACTTCAGCAGTAGAAGGCAAGGAAGAGCTGCAGTGTTATCCGCTACAGTGTCCGACTGGAGCAGTCGCCAAAGTGTGGGTATCCAATGGTAAATATATATATTATAATTATATTATATTTGTACATCTATGATTATTTATGTATGCATGTATAATGTTCAGCAGATAATTCAGTTTTGTATCTTACTGATATTATGTACAACGCATATGTTAGCATTATCCAAATTAGTCCGTTCCAGACAGTTTTTCTAAATCCTCTAATCCAGTTGTGCACAGTTTTCCCTCGATTGACGCAGAGCGGGGCAAACTTGAATCTGGATACCTCACAAAGACCTCGATGCGACATCACTGCAATGATGGTTAGTAGGGCTAACATGGGCTACCATTTGGTTATTTAACATAGCCATGGAAAATCACCATTTTTAATAGGTAAACCATCTATAAATGGGCCATCTATACCATGGCTATGTTAAATAACCAGAGGGTAACTATCCAAGACGGTACATGGATGAATTGATGGACATCTTCGCCAGGTAGATACTTAGATGCGTAGGTCCATCGGCAGGTCGGTTTCTAGGAAGGGCAGTTTGGGATGGCTATCGTTTGATCATGTTGGAAACTACAACGAAAAACACAGACCAAGATAGTGCCCCCAGTCCCAAATATCACCTATGCTATTATCAGACATGTTCTAGATGTGGAACAATACAATAACGTGATACTTATTGGGGCTTACATCAGGTTTTGGACTTTGTGTTTGAGGGCTTAGGGTTTAGGATTGACCATGATTATGACCATGATTATGATGATGATGATGATGATGAGGAGGAGGAGGAGGCTGATGAGGATGATGAGGATGATGAGGATGATGAGGAGGATAAGGAGGATGAGGATGACGAGGATGACGAGGATGACGATGACGATGACGATGATGATGACGATGATGATGATGATGATGATGATCGTCGTCGTCGTCGCCGTCGCCGTCGCCGTCGTCTTCCTCGTCGTCGTCCTCCTCCTCCTCCTGATCGTTGTCATCGTCGTTGTCGTCGTCGTCATCATCATCATCATCATCCTCCTCATCCTCATCCTCATCCTCACCATCATCCTCATCATGATGTCGTCGTCGTCGTCATCATCATCATCATCATCCTCATCCTCATCCTCATTCTCATCCCCATCCTCACCATCATCCTCATGATGATGTCATCATCATCATCATCATCATCGAGAGTCCGGGCAAGCCTCAGCCGTACAACTACATTCCTATAAAATGATGGATGCATGGACAATAATTGATTAACCCAGAATCGAAGATGAAACAAATGTGTACCGATATGTTCCAACCAACGCACTCCAACTCTTTCAAGGACATGAGATGTTACTCATATGTTAATATATGGTTATGTAACGTTTTTATGGTGAGCCAACATGTCTCAACATGGAAGCTTGGGGGTTCCCACAGCAATGCCTTGAGGATGCGATACAATCTCCGCCGGGCTCCTTGGGGGAAACCATACTTTGGCAAGACCATACTCAGAGATATCCAGAATTTCACAGTGTAATATACTTTACAATATATGATATATATGTTGAAGTGTATACATAATTTAGGGGCAAATCCCAATTGCTGTTCTTGGTTTCCCTCCTGCATCCAGTGAACTATGCAACCACCCACAACTGGCAGAGTTGCTCCAGCCCACTAAAGCTAAATGAAACATACGTAAGTGTGGAAACTGGCAATTGTATCTCTTTCTCTACTCAGTTTTCTTCCCTGTATCTTGGGTGCTGGGAGCAATCTCCGCCAAGTAGGGGTTGGCTGTGGGTTCTACCCTTGGCAAATTTCTATTTGGGGATTTCGTAAATGGGGGCCCCATATTATCGTCCAAACTTGGTCATGTCTAATGGGGAAGCACAGGGTTTGGGGGTACCCTAATTTTGAACACCCATTTGCTTGGTGGTTTCAAATCAATCGTGCGGATATGGCTGCAATTGGATTTGCAGAATCTGTTCACACTTTGTTAGATAGCTTGATTGAGGGGCAAGCTTGTAGATCCAATCGGCCAGCGAATTTTCTTGAGTTCAGAGCATCTTCTTCTACGGACATTCTGGCCATACCTTTTCAGGATTCCATATATAATGCTTGCTATTGCCGTAGTGACTCCAGCTATACATATACACTTCGATAACCATGCATAATTATGCGGATTTACTTGGCCAACATTGGCCTACAACTACTATAACAGTGGGGTTTATACTGGTACGATGATATTGTTTTGCTTGTTGTTGGCACAATCATTGTTTGTTCCACGCTATGCCATTGCCGCTCCATTTTGGCAGTCAAGGATGGCCCATCCCAAAAAGGGTTTTCACAATTCCTGACCTCGCTCATGAACTTGTGAAGCTGATCGAAAGTAAGCAGTTTGTTATAGTTTGTTTGTTTGTTTTCTTTATAAGCTAGCGCGAATTGCGTCTGATTTTTTCTTGTGAAAACTACCAGTTCTTTTTTCCAATCTTCATCAGGAAACTGTGTTTATCAAATGCCATTTGTTTACGGCGCCTCCACATGAAACCTGCGATTCCCTGGTTGCTGCTGGCCCTTTCTTGCTCACTCCGATCGCTGCAGTTTGCTGTTTGGAGGCCACCTCCAGTGCCTCGGGCCGTGGGACAATGGATGGTTTTTTAGCCACCGGAAACGGGGGGTGCATATTACCCTCTGGTTATTTAACATAGCCATGGAAAATGGCCCATTTATAGTGGATTTTCCCATTGAAAATGGTGATTTTCCATGGTTACGTTAAATAACCAGATGGTAATCATATTATGATTTTCATCCCTATTGATCACCATGAAAATATCCAGACAAATCCCTATTGATCACCATGAAAATCCTTATTGGTCACTATTATATAATCACTATTAATGAATCACTGCAAAAGATGCAAAAAGATGGTTTCTGTGTGTTTGTGCTAGCAGAAATGTTAACTGGACTGAGCACTGACAAAAACAACAATTTCGCCAATGGGTCGCACCAGGAATTGTCACCAGCCATGGGGTTAGCATGGGGATATGACCAAAGATGTAGACTCACCACCAGCAAGGCAATTTGACATGATTTGACAGAGTGTTAGGATAAATATCACAACATGACAAATATGTATATGGATAACATATTTGTCATCACAAACCACAAAGTCATACATATGGATAAATCACAAAATGACAACATATTTAAATCACCAAGATGGAAGCGTCTGACTAGTTGGTGCTCTGGGGATACAAAGCAACAAACATGGGATGATCATCGGAAGAGTCAATCCCATTTCTAGAGTGCCTAAGTTTAACACATCTGTATGTGTATATTAAACATTGGTAAATTGGGCTAGATGTTGCCATCATTTTGAGAGTACTTGCAGTTCAAAGATTTAAAGATAGTTCTGTGGCTGTGTGTTCGTTTTTTGGCATGAGCATCCATCATGACCATGACCAACTATTTTGGTGTAAATAGTACTGTAGGGAACAGGTGTTGACCGTTGATCCGTACCAATATTGATTCCCATCGTGGATTATCATGTTAGTCTTAGTGGCCATTAAACTAGCTACTGCAACCCTATATTTGTCAATCAACATCAAGCATCCCAGCATCATTTCTGGATTACATCATATTACATCCCCAAGTTTCATGGCTAAATCCTGGCCTTTTTGTGCAAAAGAACACCTTGAAGCCTTGGATTTCTCAGTCCTTCGGAGTCACCCAGGGACCGTGTCGCTCCAGCGTTTCCCGCCTCGGTGCGTTTTCCGCCTCCGTCGATGAAAAGAATCCGGATGAGCTGCTCTGGGCGCTTCAGAGGGGAGATGAAGCGCTGGCAATGGAACTTCTGAAGAGCGCCCAGCTTTCAATGGGAAGCCATGATCGAAGTGGGGATTTTCCGGCCACCTTTGAGTAGGGTAACCAACAAAAAAGGGAAGTTTTAGACATGAAACAACAAACAATTTGGGGATTGAGCAACAAACATAATGGATCAACTGGATCAACGTGTTTACAACTGGCCCTGGATGGGTTTGGGAAGCCGAAAAAAGAATCCTTTTGCCTAATTGTTGTACAGTTCCCCTAACATCCTCCAACAATCCACTACCAAACCAGGCTTTTCTGTGGGGCACGCAATATTTTGGGGTCAGGGATTGCATCATAACCCTTGCAAGCTTCCAACTGCCAAGGGATTCTTCAATCCAGAGCCTGAAACAACTACCAGCGTCACTGGCTTATAAGGAGGGTTGAAGATTAAACAACAGTTATACCCTGCCCAAGTTGGGGATACTACAGAGACCAGACCTCGGTCATGGCTCCAGATAATGTACTGGTACCAATGGTGATGAAACTCCCGACTGCCGCCACAGTCTGGCACCATCTATGCTGATTGTCCCACTTTTGGACAATACAAATTACATATATATATACATACATACACACATAATGTGTATATATATATACATATCATATACCATATATACATATATATATATATATATATCGATAGTGTATATATATATAACAAGATCAACCAGCATGTTTTCATAGTTTTGCTATTGTTTTGCTGGTAAACCAGCCGCCATTTTTCAGCCATGTTTCAGCCTTCTCCCCAGCTCTCCAGGTCCACGTGCCCCGGAGCTGCTGAAACGCCGCTCCAGACGTCACGACTGTACCTGTCTGATGCTGGCGGCTGGAGCCTCGGGCCGCCCAGCATCAGTACCTCGGAGCCGACCTGAGTTCTGAGAAGTTCTGTGACATGAACTAAATAGTATATTGTTATAAGTATTGTGACATGAACTAATATAGTGTTCTAATATTTTGTGTTTAGAACTAATATCTTGTTATACATACTTATCACTATGTGTTATTCTAAATATATTGTTTTGTAATATGTGGTATGTATATGATTGTATATATATATGTGTTATATGGATGGAACTCAAGTTCTTTTTTAGTTGAGTAAACTGGTTTGATGTGAGTCATAACTTTGGGTAAATAGTTTGTGTGTGTGTTTGGTTATTTGTGGATTTATCGTTAGTCTGAATATGAATTTTCCAATAGAGTGATATAGCATGATATAGCTACAGACTAGGTCTGCTTTGGGAACAACAAATGTATCTACCATCTGATTATTTAACATAGCCATGGAAAATTGCCCATTTATAGATGTTTTTCCCATTAAAACCTCCATTTATGAGGGATTTTCCATGGCCATGTTAAATAACCAAATGGTATTCCATAGGTTGATCATCTGATCATGGGAATGGTATCCCCCATGGACGATGCCATGGACCAAAAAGGACGTCCTGGTGGAGCGGATCCTGTCCTTCGGTGCCGCAGCCAATGTGGCGGCCAGAAGCCGCAGCCACCGCACGGCGGCGGACTATGCGGCGCTGCACCCCACGTGGCTGGGGCTAGAAAAAAAGGCGAAGTACATGGGCATTAAAACATATTAAAGGTTTTTGCAGCTGATAGGGGGTCTTTGGAAATGGATTCTAGGGTCCTTGGTGATGTAGTTCTACCTCTGATTGTGTGATATATGTTTTCCATTATTTATTCTTTATCTATCTTATCTATCAAGGTAGGTGGCCTTGGTATATACTAGTGAAAATGATCCCAAGGGAAAGATCGTCTTGGGCTAGTGTCCCTTGGATGTTTCAATATATTGTTAATTCTTATCCGCCATTCGGTAATCATGCCAAGATGGGGATTGATAATTAGTGTCTCCATCCATTTACCCTTCTATTCGTGGAAGTGCCAGTCAGAACAAACGATCACCATTCGATCGTAGTTCAAATATGTTTTTTTGGTTGGGTACTTTGATAAAATATTAAATATTATATATATAATATATATATCAATATATGCAGCCGATAGGGGGTCTTTGGAATTTGATTCTAGGGTCCTTGGTGATTTAGTTCTACCTCTGATTGTGTGATATATGTTTTCCATTATTAATTTCTTTATCTATCTTATCTATCAAGGTAGGTGGCCTTGGTATATACTAGTGAAAATGATCCCAAAGGAAAGATCGTCTTGGGCTAGTGTCCCTTGGATGTTTCAATATGTTGTTACTTCTTATCCGCCATTCGGCAATCATGCCAAGATGGGGGTTGAGAATTAGTGTCTCCATCCATTTACCCTTCTATTCGTGGAAGTGCCAGTCAGAACAAACGATCACCATTCGATCGTAGTTCAAATAGTTTTTTTTGGTTGGGTACTTTGATAAAATATTAAATATTTTATATATATATATATCAATATATGCAGCAGATAGGGGGTCTTTGGAATTTGATTCTAGGGTCCTTGGTGATTTAGTTCTACCTCTGATTGTGTGATATATGTTTTCCATTATTTATTTCTTTATCTATCTTATCTATCAAGGTAGGTGGCCTTGGTATATACTAGTGAAAATGATCCCAAAGGAAAGATCGTCTTGGGTTAGTGTCCCTTGGATGTTTCAATATTATTAATTCTTATCCTTCTTTCGGTAGTCATGCCAAGATGGGGGTTGATAATTAGTCTCTCCATCCATCTACCCTTCTATTTATGGAAGTGCCAGTCAGGACAAACGATCACCATTCGATCGTAGTTCAGATAGTTTTTTTTTGGGGTTGGTACTTCGATAAAATATAAAATAAAATTTTGTTATGCGACGGATGTGCGGATGCGACGGATACGGGGTCCCCCAAGCCAAAAGATCGGCAATTTTTTTTTTTTCCTAAATCTCAAAATCAAGGACCCCGAATCCTCTGCGGCAAAAATCATGGTAGAATATAATAGTAGGGCTGTTTCCCAAGTCCACATGCCAATTTCTGCACCCTGAGATCGGCAATTTTTTTTTTCCTAAATCCCAGGGTACAACCTCTGTATTGCCCAAGTCTAGGTGCAGATTTTTGCGACCTTACTTAGGCAATACCCCACCAAACACCTAGGATATCGTCATTTTTTATTTTTTTTCCTAACTCAGGGTGCTGATTTCTGCGCCCTGACTTCGGCAAATTAGCTGTTGGACATTGCATTTAAAGGATATATGATGTAGATGTAAAAATAATGGGGGAAATTTAGTACTTGAAAAAAAATAATGATAATCAGGGATAACATTAACATTGGTGGCTTTATACCAAAGGTATATGGGGGCACCACCCTAGAAAAAACAAGAGCGTGGTTGATACCTTTTCCATTTTGATCCAGCAATTGGTTGGTACCCTTCAGAAATGGTAGTGGACCCCAGTTAATCCAAGGAATATAATAAAATAAAATAACCCTAACCGTTACTGGGACAACCAAGTGGTTGCCTAAGAATGAACATAATAATGCACATAAAATTTTCTATGAGTATGGTAAAAAACAAATAGTTATATTAAATAACCAATGGTAAGATGATACCCATTTAATCAACCAATTGGTTACCTCATAGGGAAAATAATAAAGTACCTATAATACAATTCAATTCCACTATCATATATTAAATAGTTGGAAAGACCCAAGAATCCATTTCCAGAGAACCCAGATCAATTGCACAACATAGATAATATATTCTATATTTTATCGAAGTACCCAACCCCCCATAAAAAAAAAAAAACTATTTGAACTACGATCGAATGGTGATCGTTTGTTCTGACTGGCACTTCCACAAATAGAAGGGTAGATGGATGGAGAGACTAATTATCAACCCCCATCTTGGCATGACTACCGAAAGAAGGATAAGAATTAATAATATTGAAACATCCAAGGGACACTAACCCAAGACGATCTTTCCTTTGGGATCATTTTCACTAGTATTTACCAAGGCCACCTACCTTGATAGATAAGATAGATAAAGAAATAAATAATGGAAAACATATATCACACAATCAGAGGTAGAACTAAATCACCAAGGACCCTAGAATCAAATTCCAAAGACCCCCTATCGGCTGCATATATTGATATATATATATATAATATATTAATATTTTATCAAAGTACCCAACCCAAAAAAACCTATTTGAACTACGATCGAATGGTGATCGTTTGTTCTGACTGGCACTTCCACGAATAGAAGGGTAAATGGATGGAGACACTAATTATCAATCCCCATCTTGGCATGATTACCGAATGGCGGATAAGAATTAACAATATATTGAAACATCCAAGGGACACTAGCCCAAGACGATCTTTCCTTTGGGATCATTTTCACTAGTATATACCAAGGCCACCTACCTTGATAGATAAGATAGATAAAGAAATAAATAATGGAAAACATATATCACACAATCAGAGGTAGAACTAAATCACCAAGGACCCTAGAATCCATTTCCAAAGACCCCCTATCAGCTGCAAAACCTTATTAAACACATATGGGTATGGGTCAATACCTGTAGATACATTTTTAGTCACTTAGTGGGATGAACATCCATTTACCAGCTATTTTGATGTTCACCAGGGGTACAAGGTTTTGACACACTGCCATATGAACTTATATTAAAACATATGACGTATTTAAGAAAATTTATTAAAGCAAAAGTTGGCAAATGTCCTAATTGAATAAAAAAAGGGAATATGATCTCAAACCACATAGCTGAAAGCGATGTTCAGAATCCCCCTACGAACCCCTGTAAAATGGGAACCGCATCTACAAGTGGAAAATGTTACATTCCATTTGTTGGTTTGAGTCCATTCCCCAAAATCGGGAAGCCAGATAACTTGGAGGGATTTTGCGGGCATTGCATGATTTACCTGCATTATAAGTCATGATTGGCAAAGGTCAACCATCCTATCTTGTTGCTCCAGCCCATTATAGGTGAATGATAGCCACAAAGGGCCTGAACACGTTGTGTTTGTTCTTACCTCCCCATTTGATTCCCCAAATGCATCTGTCGCGAGCAAGACTGTTACAGTCACCTACCTGAGGTCACCAAAAAAGAAGCAATGAGAAACAGCCTGTGTTTTTCCTGGAGAAGATGGGACTATCACCAATACCAGACTGGGGATATGATTTTTAGGGGAATTGTCTACAGTAGACTATTGCCAGGTTTGAGTATCATAGGGTAACCAGCACTCATGAGATGGCCAGCACATCTGATTGGGATATGTGTGACACGTCTTGTCCAAAGAGAATGGCGCTAGGAATCAAGAAGATGCCAGGAATGACATCAGCATCAGTGTTAATATGTATTTAATCTGCAACGAATGCAACAAATCATTGCTATGGTAAAGCATTGGGATGGGGATTTATGCCCAGTCTTTCCCGCAGGTGTGAACATCTCAGTCCACGACTGCGTGCCCCTGAGCCCCAATGATTGGGTCATATGTGGGGCGGCTTTGCGGAAAGCCTTTGCGGTGAAACACAATCTATGCACCCCTGCTACTGCATTGGACCTGTTTCAGTTGGCAATCTGATGTACCAAACTCAGAGACCTATATAGAAAGCACCTACTGTACCATGTCATAGTCCATGTTGGTAAGGACAAAAATTATCCTTTTGTAATTGAGGACCCAAGCTCAGTCTGTATTTGTGGATTCTAAAGAAAACATGGGTTACAGTAGTCATGGACCAGCTGCGTCAAAACCTATGATTCCATACAAAATCTGGAGTTTGGGCCCATAGCCAAAGCCATAGCTGTACGTATATATATATATATATATCTGGGTGAATTATAACGACCTCACTGTTCTCCCGAGCCCTGGAATCATGGTTTTTATATGGGGAATCATCCCAAAATGGCCTTATTTCAGGTGTGTGAATTGTTATAATTTGCCCAGATATATATATATATATATATATATATTCGATAAATATTGCTGTATCCGGGCGAAGTTCAAAACCCATCTGCAAACAATTTCTATAGTAACTTACAAGATAACCCTGGCCTTCTGCAAAAAAAAAAGTTGAAAACCTCAGCTGATTCACCATTCTTCACCAACCCAATTGTAGGGTTCATAAGCCCCCTTACCGAGCGCCGCTGTCGTACAAATGTCCAGGATCTTCGATCGTTTATCCTACTCGTATGCTTCATTTATTCTTGGATGGGTAGGTGATTGTTTGATGCCTGAATCCTTGGACATGCTCATGAGACTTTGTACGAACTAGCCGAACAAAATGTAGTGGCCATGACAAAAATAAATTCCAATAATTGACAAGAAGGGCTGTGAATGTCAAAGATGTTCCTATTGATGATCCCCAATGACTATTGATTACGACATTATGACATGTCATTCCTATGGTAATAATGATTACGTCATTATGGCAAAAGGATTTTCCTTCTTGTTTACCATAGGATGATGATCCCCAGTCTGACGTTTTTCCCCTCGAGCCAGAGGATCATCATCCCAAGATAAATAGATCATAGAAATGTCCAAAAAATCACAGGCTGCCATAAAGATCCATGACTGACTTTCCTATTTAAGATATTTAAGATATTCAAGTCTTATAGATATCCCAGTATTTATATTAAATAAAAATCCATAGGCCATGGGTATGTTATTGGACTAGTTGTTAATATTTATTTATTGCTATCTATCTCTATATTGAATATCATGATTCATCGTGTTTCTATCCATCAATATTGAAAGGAAAAGAAACCTCTCCACCTCCCATTATTGTCATGGCTATGTGTTGCATATTCGTGTGATACTGTGGATGAAAGGAATCCTGCATCACCTTGGATGGTTGAAACCCTATAGATAATGGGATAAGCCACCTATCAACTGGTGCAGGATTTCTTCTATCCACCGTATTTTTGATATGAATCTGATTTATGACTATTTCTCTGACAAAAAAAAGATCCACAGAATTAATGTTGCAGTAGTATCCATAACTCGAATTGATGATATTAAATCTGAGTTAATATTACAGCAACCTTTGTATGATCCATATTTGTAAATATAAATGTTCGATACATAGCTCAGCATCAATATCCATTTATACCCATGATCATGATGTCTTGAATAATCATTGAATACCACTAGACATCTTGAATATATATATATACATATATATATATATATCCATCAATATTTGTAATAATCTCATTAAAATATTGAATGTATCCATTGAATATGTATATTTATTGTCGATTGTTATCAATATATCTTGAACATACCCCTGGTAAACTAACATAACTATGGAAAAACACCTTTTTTAATGGGTCAATCAGCTATTTCTATGGCCATGTTCAATAGCTTTTTGTATGTTTACCAGAGGGTATATCATATTAAATCCCATTAAACCACTATAAAATCCCATAAAATCCCATAAAATCCCATAAAATCCTATAAAATCCCTATGTTTGTTTACCATTGAAAATCATCTCATCTCATCTCCCCAGATCTTCATCCAAGGCCTTGGCCTTAGAAGCCGTGCACTCGACGTCATCGCGCTGTCCCTGCTGCGGCCAGCAGCTGATGCGGCGCCCAAGGATCGCATCGCTGGCAGATCGATATCTGAGAGGTGGGCATGGGGGGCCATATTTTTACCGGTAGTTGGGCAGTTTGCTATTGAAAATAGCCCATTTATATATATCCCATAGGATCCATGTATGGTATATATGCTAACATTTGGGGTATATTGATGGGATCCATGTTACCATATATGGCATACATGGATCCTATGGGTATAGTTGATTTTCCTATGATATGTTAGTTTACCAGAGAGTAATGGATTTGTTTATTTGTCTGTTATAAACATTACATATGTTTAGTAATGAGGGAATATTGGGTAACAACATCATATTTTTTTATATGTATCTTCATGTAACCATGATTTGTTGAAATATTTGGGAACATTGGGGAATCAAACCATGAAATGTTACCATTAAAAACATATATATATATATCACATATCTTTATGATCTGGGGAATCCAACCATGAGTTTTGCTAGCCTCTGGTAATTGAACATAGCTATGGAAAAATCATTTAGATTTAAAGAACTGGGGTGCGGGATTTTCAAATATCTATTATTGTTCAACCACAAATGGGATGATGGGTTGAGATGACGAACATTTTTGGGATGGGTTAAAAGGACCAACTGGCTAACAAATACGGGGACATTGTTGAGATAATGATATAATGGAGAATTACTGGGATTTAATGGGGATATAGGATAATATGGAGGGTATGCCAATTTTGTTTTGGTTACCCTCTGGTAATTTAACCAACACGATGCTTTAGCTATTCGAATTGATAATTTTCAATTCTAAGCTGTTAAATCACCAGAGGTTAACAACAATTTTGGGAGTGAAACCATCAAACATATGTGGTAGAATGGGTATGTACAAGCAATAATATATATATACCTATCTACATATGTATCTATATTATCATATGTTGATGCTTACAACATTGGGTTACATAATGTCATTTCTTTGGGAAATAATCACTATGAATCGATAGCTGAGTCAACTGGGGGCTACTGGGGACTCACTCAGGGTATCCATGATGGTATCCATGATGATTCTACTTATGAGTGGGTTACAACAGGTTGGCACTATGGAAACCCACCAAGGTTGACCGGCCAATACCGGCCATCCCCTGAAAGGGCCCTATTTGTACTGGTTGTCTCATCTCCAGCAGTTTCGCTGCTTAAAACCACATTTGGATACATTTGGTGTATCTTCAAATCCATCACCACTCCATATGGTGTGGATCCATCTCTGCAATTGCATGAAAATACATTAACATACTAAACAGTAGCTCTAATTATATATATATATCCTATACAGTACATCCAAACATATATATATAATATTACATAGATTCAAGTTTGTGTATTTTGCACATGGACCACGGTCCGAGACTCGTGGCTTCCGAATCACCACGTACCATCGCCTCCTCGAGGTGAACATGAAAATCAGCTGCTTGAGCGATTCTTCAGCGAAGAAATCACCGCCAAAACGGAGAGTTTCCCGGCGCGGGGTTCATGGGGAACGCTGAGTGGATGCTGCTAGTTCTGCCTTCGCTGGGTATTTTTTTTTTAAAGAGGGATTCATGGGGATTTTTGATGTTTGAATGGTGGAATGACGATTTCATGGGATGATATTTTGGGTCAGTCACCCATGTTGGCTACTGTAGTTTCTACTCGGATGTGTCTCAGTTTGTTCAATATCAGTGATGGACATTGATGGTTTTTGTCAAGTTTTCATTGCGAATCCCCAGATCTGCAAAAAAACCGGTTGATGGGGAGATATTGACACATAAAGCGCTGCTTTGGATCGCAGTCCATCATTCTATGCAGCAGGTCCTACAGTATTAGAGATGCTGATCCCGATCTTTCTTGGGACGGGTTGCAACCAACCAGATCGTCAGATCTGTTTTCATTTCGGAGATTTAAAGTATAGTTACAGTACGTTTAATTAATTAATTACTTAATTAAACGTATAATTACCACTAGTCACTAGTCAGGTTGTACCATAGTGCGAGTGTCAGTGGGCACACTGGGAACCCATTGGACTGTTGCTAGGCTTGAAGCATCCAGTCATTTGGGTGCCAGGATTCGGCATGTTCCATGTTCCATTTTGGTGATGCCGAATCCTGACCCAAACTGTCCAAACTCACATAAGGTAGGCCCCTCTATCATTGCTGCTATCCCCATAGTTGGTTGTTTGAGTACGGCTTCAACGGGGAAGCCGTTGGGATGACCCCCACGGCCCCGGGGGCTCACCAACGCCTAGATGGAAGTTCTGCCACATGGGATACGCTGATGCGACCAGAGTTCCACACCTTTCACAAGTCCAGGACTTTCCACAAGGACTGGGCATCCGGGAATCTGGGAAACAAATCCTGCATGATTGATATAAGCAACCAGAGATCAGAGATGGTTACCACGGTTTCAAACGAAACCATGGGAGTTTGAGAAGGGTGAGTTTTCAACCGAAAATGAGTGATGTGTCTTTGACTTGATTAGCAAAAATGGGATCCAGGTGAGCACGTAGTCTCAACACTATTTGGGATGGTTCAAAGGTTGGCGGGGGACAGTCGTCGATGATTACATAACCGACGTCGATGAGGAGATATTGCCAGCCTGGTTGGTGTTTGAAACCATGTTTGGTTTTCGATCCGAAATGGGATGAGAATCCCAATTGAATCCCAGTTGAATTGAGATTTTGGTTTCAAAATCACAAACCAGCAGTAGTGGATATGATTATGATTATGTGGAATCGGGGTATGTGTGGGTTGATCACTGTTTGATCCAGGGCTCCCAGGGTCACAGCTCAAAATGTTCAAGTCTATTTTTCACCGCGGCAATATGTCATATGTTCTCTGCATTCTTCAAGGATTCTTGGTGTTCTGAATGATTCCAACATGGTTCTCTGAGGACTTCCGCCACATTTGTTACATCCAACGTGAGGCCATGGATGGCATCCAACCAAGCCGTTGTCGACTCGGTGACAGCCTACCAGCCCTACCAAACATGTGGTTTAGATTCGCCCCAAAAGGTCAAGTTTGTTGGTGGCTGTTGGTGGCTACCCACTGATCATTTTTTACATGTTGAAAAAACATGGCCCATGTGTAGATGATTTTTCACGATTTTACCTTTTAAGAGTGAAGATTTCCATATGTTACCCTCTGGTAAACTAACATAACTATGGAAAATCACCATTTTTAATGGGAAAACTCACTATAAATGTCCATTTTCAATAGCAAACTGTTAAATTACCGGAGGGTAAATGACCAGAGGGTCATGTAAAAGCTCTCAAGCTGCGACTATGCCCTGCTTGGGCGCAGGAGCTTTCTGAGTCCTTAGCCGTCTTGGAGGAGATTCAGATTTCGTGTCCGCAGAGACTTGGCAACCGGCAACCGGCTGAAGGATTTTGAATTAAAATACATATGCAATACATATACAATATATATATATATCCATATAGAGTGTGTATATATATCCATATAGATATAGAGTGTATATACGTTCCCATCAAAAATTGGATTCTCCAGCCAAATATGTCTTTACCAGAAGGGGAAGATTTGTCTGTATGATGGTCTGTGTGGGTTGAAATAGAGGAAATGGAATCACAGCACAACCGGGCCGCCAAACGATATACGTGACGCACAGAACCATCAGCCGTGCCAACCCTCGAGACAAACAAGTTGTTTCCATTTCACTATACAGGGTGGCAGGTAGTGATCATGCTTTCCTTAATGCCTCGCGTTTTGGAGCCAAGATGTTTTCAAAGGCTTAAGGATTTGTTTTGATATACAGTCGGATTCGTTGAAGGTTAGTGCCTTGTTTGTTCACACGTTTTTTTTAAAAAAATCATCTGTACACTCCCTCTTGTGACTCATCCTTGCACGCAAAAGTTCTCCAGTCTTAGATCATACATTGTCATGTCTTTCTACTTTACTCACCCCGCCCCATCCCAACCCCAACCCCACCCCAAGACATGATGAGTGTGCAGTGCCTGTGTGTGCATGGGTTGATGAACGTTCTAGCCCAAGACATGGTGAGTGTGTACTGCCTGTGTGACCGTGGTGAAGGTTATTGGCACCCCACCCCACCCCAGACGTGTGTGTACACACGAGTCAAGTTTGAGTGTGTTTGAGTGCGCAGATGAGTTCCTGACCGTTGCAAGACCTGAGCCAGCGAGGATTCTTGAGGATGCTGAGCATTGGCATTTCTTGGATCTATGTTGCCGGCTGCAAGCTGTTGGAAACGGGAGTGAAGCTTCAACAGGTCGGAACACGTGGAGAAGCACGGTTGAGCGATATATTGATAGGTTCGGTTGATGCACAGAATCTTGCACCATCATGAGTGTCTGGGTAGGATGCAAAAGGACATTGACGCATATTGACGCATCAGTCAAGGCTGGTTTCATGATGTTTCATGTCTGATAGATTCTGACAGATTTGGGTGCTGATGTTGACCCCAAGATGTTTGGGTTGAGATGTTTTCATTTGTCTTTTGTTCCCACCTCTTTGATTCTGGTTGGTTCTGATCCATATCAAGGGACTCAATTAGTCGTTGGCTACCAGTTCGCCATGTCAACTCAAGGGTTTGCAATCAGCTAAGGTTGCGGCAAGTCGCTCACTTCGCTGGTCCTTTCCACCCGATGTCCCGACTTAACCGTGTCGGCCCTGGATCGTGTGGGGCCAGAAGGAATCCCACATTACAAAGAAGCTGGCCTGTGCGTCAAGTCTTCTGGCAGCAGTTGGTTGTGTTTTCCTGGTTGTGGTTTGTTGGGTCTGGGGTTTTTTGTTGACCAACTTAGAGCTGGTTTGGGTATTTTGGGTGCTGCTGTTGCTTTGTGATGCTCTCAGTCGTAAGACCTGCAACTAGTGATGGCTCTAAAGCATCAATTTGCAAGCACTGGAATCCTAGAAAACAGATGCCAGATTCACAGATAGGGAGTCCAGACAGGGTTCCCCGAAAAAGTGTGCATCGGATTGTGGACTGTAAATGAGTTTGCTTAAGTTGAAAATGTGTCGGATCGTTTGTTGTTGCTGGATATCTTCACGATCACGCTTGACAGAGCAAGGTATTTGCAGCAGGATTTGCTGGACTTCTTCTATTTGCAATGGAATTTGGTTGGTGGTTTCTAAAATCTATTATGTTCAATTCTGAAAATGTATAATCCAATAATCCCCTAATTATAACTATTTTGATTGGGAGATCCCAACGGTCCAATACTTTCATGGAAACCACCAACCATATTCGAAGCTATTTCTGTTGTGTTTGAACCCCACTTTTTGATGGGTTGCCAGCGATCCGGATGAGGTCGCATGTTTACCGGATGTTTTTTGTTGTCCTCATGACCCCCATGAAAATCGTACTTTTTGAGGTCTACAAACCCCATAGCACATGTTTAATTATAGAGATCTTATATCCTGATCGGATTCCAATGGTTATAAAAAAAAAACTCATCTCTTGGGTCAAATTCCGATGACACTTTCCCATAGTTACTAGTTCCTCACCCATAGGATCCATGTATGCTATATATGGTAACATTTACCATCAATATACCCCCTTTATGTTAGCATATATACCATACATGGATCCTATGGGTCAGCATTTTCTATTTTCTTTCATAAAATCCCCATTCGAGGTATCCAAAGAATTCCCGGCCCAGGATTCCGCCTCGTTGCCCCGCCTCGCCAGCCATTTGCGGGGACGCACCACGGCGATGGTCGGATTGCACCTGTGTGGAAATCTCAGCGTGCGCGCGGTGGAACTCTTTGAAGAGTTGCTGGGTGATGTGTGGTTTAGTGGTTATGTTTTTTTATTGGTTTTAATATGTTTTAATAGTACTGGTAGTAATATAATGATCATTGTCATTAATGATATATAATGAGGATATACTTGGGATGTATTTAACATTTAACCCGCTTGACGTGATGACCTTCTTTCATAGGGAAACTGATCATTCACCTATGGATTTTGGGTTCCCCATTTTCAGGCAAAGCCAGTTTCAGCATCGTTTTTTTTTCCGAGCACTGAGTGTTTGATTACCCCTCAAGAAAGGGGATCAACGTGTGCTCCCAGAGTCAAAATCCGCCCACACCGCTTTGGCGGTGAAGGCTTGCTTATTGGGGGGCAAAACAGCAACACTAAATGCTCAATGACATTTGTTAATATAGCAGTCGCTATATCAGCTTTAGCTGGGGGGGGGGCCAAAAACGGTTTCGCACCGAGACCAGAATTCGGTGGTGTTTTCGACATTTTTCGAGGATTTTTGGGTGTCTGAGCGCAAGAGGGTATTGAAATGGAATTTTGGGTCATTTTGGTAGCTTTCCGGCAATGGAAAAACGGCCAAAAATGAAAAAAACATTGTACATAGCAAGATTTTGCATGGTTTTTGGATGCCAGAGCATTGAAAACACTGCAAAAACAAGTGTTTTGGACTGACGTTATAGCAAAAAACGTGTAAATTACCGTATGCTTGACTGGAAACATTACAAAAACACTGTCAAAAGCAATGTTTTGGAAGGATTTACTGCCTTTATGGCAAAAAACGTGTAAATTACCGTCTGTTTGACTGGAAACATTGGAAAAACACTGTCAAAAACAATGTTTTGGAATGTTTTGGGAGGATTTCTTTTGTATATGTTGGAGTTGGCTACCGGCATTGGAACATGGAAAAATTGAAGAAAACACTGTAAATAGCGGTATTTTCAACGGTTGGGGAGATAAGGGAATTGGAAGCATTGTCGAACATGATGTTTTCGACCGGTTTTATGGCGACAAAAGTGTAAAGTACCGTGCTTTGAAGGAAACCATTGCAAAAACATGGAAACACATTCAAAGAACACGGGATTTGGAGGACTATCTAGGCGTCGTTGTCTAGCTATTTGAAATTCCGCAGCTTGGAGAGCCTCCAAGGGAGGGAAAAGTGAAAATTCCATAGCTTGGGAAGCTGTCACGGCGGGGAAAAGTGAAAATTCCCTAGCTTGGGAAGCCCCCACGGGGGGGAAAAGTGAAAATTCCCTAGCTTGGGGAGCCCCCACGGGGGGGAAAAGTGAAAATTCCCTAGCTTGGGGAGCCCCCACGGGGGGGAAAAGTGAAAATTCCCTAGCTTGGGGAGCCCCCACGGGGGGAAAAGTGAAAATTCCCTAGCTTGGGGAGCCCCCACGGGGGGGGAAAGTGAAAATTCTTAGCTTGGGGAGCCCCCAGGGGGGAAAACCACCCTTAGCCCCTCTCACGGACCGAAATAAACCTGTGGTGTGGGCGGCCACCCCACGCGAAGCGGGGTGAATACCCAGGGTCAAAAACTCTGAGAAACCCCGGTCGGGATAAAACCACTTACAGACTTACCGAAATACAGTCAACTTTCATCCCAAGAATTTAAAGTACGTATTATGAATGGTGAGCTGACATATATTATAGTGTCATCTCAGGAATTTGAGAGTTGGAGTTGCGTTAACCACTATAGCTAGTTGGATCTTCATTCAAGTAGCTTACAAATATGGGGATAGAGACTACTAAAACAGAAATTCCAAACCGGAACTGTCATATCATGGCACTGCACCCACTTGTGGATGCCATATCGGGCTTCATGATGCTTCATGTCAGATTCTAGGAGAACCCTTTCAATGATAGATATGAGAGGTGTTTCAGATGTGTTTCAGCCATAGCCTTCGTTCTTTTCCAAATGCCAATCGGAAGCACCGGGAACCAGGTTGGAATCGATTCGCATTTGCATCTGGGCTGGGATCACCTGGAAGCGATTCGGAATTCCCAGTGGATGTGTTTTTTTTTATGGACCAAAATGACAAGCAGGGCACATTACCCTGTGGTAAACTAACATAACTATGGAAAATCACCATTTTCAATGGGTAAATCCACCATAAATCACCATTTTCAATAGCTATTTTGACATAACCAGAGGGTATCATTTCTATTCATTTCTCAGGGCTGAACATGTTTAACCTTGGAACCTGCAGGCTGCCCAAGGAAAGCGTTTGGACTTGGACCCAGCGAACATCTCCTTACTTTCTCGCCTTGAACTGGGAAGAACGACTTCCCTGGGGAGTGCAGAAAGCTCAAACACCTATAGGCTTATAGACTCTCCAAGTACAAAGATTGCAAAAGTCCCAAAATAAATCAAAACAATGGGATATAATGGGTATATGACATTATATGACCCCATTTTGAGATGGGTACTTGTGGGGTCCAGGTGGATACTTGATGGTACTGAGGTTCTTTATTTTCAAGTTACCCCCACATCCCGTTGGCCTCGATCCTTAAGGTATCCTGGTACCATGCTGTTTGCCGCATCTGAGAGATGCCCCCAATTCTCTGAAGCATCTGTACCGACAATCTGTGGCAGATGATCTGCAATACGCGAAATGGGTGAGCTACTTAGAGGATGGGTCCCAGGGATGCCGGGCAAGCTACACCACGACAACGTCACCAAAAAAGCCCATCAAAAAGAGGAGTTGATAGACCCATACGGTACCCTTTGGATCCCTCTGGTAATCCAACCACAGAATTGTCTGTAGATGACTTTCCTATGTCTGAATTTTCCAATGGGCTTAACTGACCGAAAAATGGATGACACCGAAAAAAACCAGCGAAGACTCAAGTTTTTGTCAAGGGGACCAGGTCAAGATTGAAAGCTCTGAAACCTGGCACAGAGTTTGGATATTTCATGATATTTCTAAGTAATAAAACCATCGGAAGTTCTCGGGTAACTATCTAATGTTGAATCCATATCTGTTTGATTTTTTGTAAATCTAAGTTGAGAACCCTGATTGATTGACAAGAGTGAGATGTGTAAATTGTCAATGTCCAGTATAATTATACATTAATATTTCACTTGAAATGCTTGGCTAAAATTCTAGACATTAAGAGTACATCCTGATGATTGGTACCCCACTGTTTCTGGTGTGTTTCCCTTGTTCATCAGTAATTTGAATGGGAGAAAGACATGGGCTTGTCGAGAACTTGTGTGACGACAAAAGACTGGCCGTGGTGAGGTATATATCTATCTATATATCTATTTTTATCTATATCTATTTCTACCTATTTTCTGGGCAAACCCAAATGGCAAAATAAAGCAGCAACCAACCCCATTTCTGACCGCAAAAACCTGATGAGGAGCGGTTTGCCGCGATTCCCAACGTGGCAATGGTACGCCAGAGATCAGCAGTGCATATGAAATCCAAGAAGAATACGATCTTGACCGCCATCAAACGAGATGCTTGAATGCTTTGTAGATTTAAGAACTTGATGAGTTTCCATCCTCAGAATTACATGAGGGCGGGGGGTAGAGACGGGCATGTCCAGCGAAGAGACTGCCCCCCAGACCGCAAAAAAAAGAGCAGGGTCAATGGACTATTTGGCAGAATTCTTCAGGGGGCTCAACCACGAACCAGTGGAAGACTTTGGCTGGTGAGTGTACAGTCGATGTCCTGAAGTTTGAACTCTGATGGTTTTGAAGATGCTGATCCCACATCCAAGTTGGGTAACTTAGATCCGTTAGATCAACTGGGATCAGCGCCGGTCGAGCTCAACTGATCCAACTAGAGCAACACGACCTCGACGGTATCATGGCAGGAAGAAAAGTGACGGCACTAAAACGCAACTTTCAAGGTGAGGCTGAAAACCTGCACCATCGCTGTTGCATGGCGTGGGGGTGCTATACATATATATATATATTATATATATATATACATAATATGATATATATATATATATCATATATATATATATATATTTACATACATACATACATACATACATACATGTATACATATGTATACATATGTATACATATGTATATATATATATGTATATATATATACACAGTGATTATATTATATACAGTGTCTCCATTATCTTGGGTCATTGTGCACATTCCTTTGATGTCGATGATAAATTGAAATCCAGCTGCATCTTGTATCAAACGGCCTCCAAAACACCTTCTATTGAACCAATGAAAGATCTTGAAACACCCGAAATAAAAGAACTACCCTCTGATTATTGAACATAGCCATGGAAAATTGTCCATTTATAGATGGTTTACCTATTAAAAATGGTGATTTTCCATGGCTATGTTAAATAACCAGATGGTAAAACTGAAGCATTTGATCCCACCATTGGTCCCCAGAGGTCCAGGCGGCTGGGTCCCAGTCAATGGTCCTGGTTGCTGACACACCAGGCGCCGAGTCGATCCGAGTCGACATGGATGGTAGCATCCCCCAGAAACAGTGGATGTTCCAGCCGTGATTGGAGGGTACCCTCTGGTAATTTAACAGTTTGCTATTGAAAATGGCCATTTATAGTGAGTTTTCCCATTAAAAATGGTGATTTTCCATAGTTATGTTAGTTTACCAGAGGGTAAACATGATGATGCAACCCAGCGCAGTTGTGCAATGGACAGGAAAACATGAATCACTTCTGAATCACTTCTGAACGTTTTTTGCACTTGGCCAGCAGGATGGAAGGATATTTTCATCAAATCAAATCACGAAAGAGAGAATGTTGGGCGTGTCTAAAGATACTCCATTCCATCCACTGGTTACTCATCATTTTCCTATCAAACATTGCCATTCTCAGTAATTTACCCTCTGGTAAACAAACAGTTTGCTATTGAAAATGGCCATCGAAATAGTTGATTTTCCCATTAATAGCATCGTGATGTTCAATAGCTATGTAAACGTTTACCAGAGGATAAAACCCATTAGACCCATCAAACCACCATAAATTCCCATAAATTCCCATTAGATCCCATTAAAACAGTGAATTTCTGCAGGGTGATCGTGACTGCATGGCATCTCTGATGAGTGACGCTTCCTGCGTATTGGCGGAACGGCACCTTTGTACTGGCGGAACGGGCCGGGGAGTGCCCAGTGGATTTCGAGTCGGCAGTGATTCAATGGGAACTTCAGGATCCTAAGATGGAGGTACCCTCTGGTAATTTAACATAGCCATGGTATAGATGGCCCATTTATAGATGATGTTCCCATTAAAAATGGTGATTTTCCATAGTTACGTTAGTTTACCAGAGGGTACCTAGCATATAGAAGGCCTATATAAGGGCTATATAAGGGCTACGTAAGGGCTATGTAAGGGGATATCCCCCCAAAATATGGCCATGGCGGCCATGGTTTGTATTGATAGACTTGGCGGGTTTAACATGGTATCACTACTGTTTGACCAACAAAACGTGAAACAACTAGGGAGTTAACACACAATTGGTATTGATATATACTTGATGCAACTAGGAACTGAACCAGCAACAAGTGAAGAATATGCGAATTTACAACAAAAATTGCCAACATTGAGCTTTTGCGATCACCAACAGATAGAACAGGAGATGTTACCATCAAAAATGGGGGTATGAATCAACCAAATGGGGATATTGCCAAAAGAAATGGTGGTTGGCCAAATATGTTTGGACAAATCCCTCTTGACAACATTGGAGTTCAAGCAGGCCTTCACTTTTCTGGTGTGTCCAATGACTTAGCCCTGGCTGGATGGCAGTGCCCTAGCGTTCAGAACATCTCAGAATGGATGGAAAAATCAGCCAACCCAGGAGCCAAGTCCAAGCAGCAGGGCATCCCATGTTGGTGTCCCCTGGGTTTTTACTCATAGCATCTCGTAGCCACATCCCATGGAAGCGCCCAGGTATTCTGAGCCATCAGCTGTGCTGCAGGCCGTGGATCCAGGGTTTTTGTTGAGGACCACAGCCTTTGTCAATACAACATTTCAAATCCAATTCAAAACCTATATAATTAAATCCTATAAGAGATGATAGAAGGCTTTAATGTTGGGAAGAAGTCTCACTCAACCACTGGCAATCCCGCTTGACACCCTTCTGTTGTAGTGGAACTGACAAGCAACATGGCAAAGGAATCGCCCATTGATAGCGAATTTACATGTCAATTGAAAGGGTGGGAATAGTTTGATCTGCAAGTTATTCTTGTGGAAAACCTTGCATCATATTTCATGATATCAACAGTAAGTGAGCAAATTGGTTGGGTAAAGCCAAACTACACAGGGTGACATCTCCATTTGTTGCTGTTTGGATGCCCTTTTGCATCACGTGCAGGAAAGGGACACTTGAACATGCACAGTCTACTGATGTACGTTTATTTTGTGGCCTCAAATGGCTCTTGAATTTTGGACACATCCCCATATGTAGATAGATTTCGCATAATTTTGCTATATGAGCATCCTACCCCAATCTGATCGCCCGTCATCTCCATGTTTCTTGGCGAACTCGCAACTACTAGTGCTGGTATTACATATCCCAATATCATCTCACAGTATCCTACTACCATCCCATTTATCCGACTGTCATCTTCCTTTACCCCATGATTTTCCTGCTTAACTTTTTGAAATATCCCTTTACATACCATTACTATGACATGATGCCCACTTTGTCCCACTAATGTTCTTATAACAAAAATACCCCCCTATTTTTTTAAAAAAAAATAATAATAATGCACAATTTTTAATCAATCCCTTTTGAAATGAATTCAAACCCGTTTAAAATCAATTTAAATAGCAAAAAATAATACCCATGGATGTTTTTCAGGTTTATTATTGCTTTTGCTGAAGAAATATAATTGCTTAAACTATATCTCCATGGTACCCTTTGTGAACTCAAAAAATTGCATTTTTTAATGCAGTTTAGTAAGAGATCAGCTCCTTTGGAACTGGAAATGGTTTTTCCGTTGCTTGTTGTTTCTTTAAGTTTTCTTGTTGAAAGAGGAAACTGTTTTCTCTGTAAGTTTGATTCAAACTAAACACAAAAAACACACACATAACAACCACAGAGACAGTTTATTATTGCCTGGGCACTTTTGGATTTATTATTGTTTTCATTGAAGGGAAAAACAAGAAGGAAATTCATTTGAGTTTATTATTGTTGTGCATTCTTGTGTTTCTTATTTTTTTCTCACAAAAACGTTGAGGTCAAAACATGTCGAAACAATAATGTTATAATTGCTTGTTCAGGCAATAAATTTCGGGAGGTCGTCGGGAGATAGGTATATAACATAGCATTATATAAATTAATAGGGGCCCTTTTACTTTTAGTATTGGCAAGAAAAATGTAATTTTGACGCGTCATTTTTTTATTATTGCCTGAAGTTTACTATTGTGCGAGTTAAGAACATTACCATCGTACTTTATCCCTGTATACCATCCCACTTTGCCCAAATATCATCCCACTTTCGTTCGCAATCATACTGTCATCCCGGTATTGCCCCCCTATCATCCGCAATTTTGACATTGTTCAGATTCAGGGTTGCTCCACTTGCTCCAACCTATAGGTAAATGACTACCAGCTTGCCGCAGCTCCAACCTATGGGCAAATTTAATGATTACCAGGTTGCCACCAAGGGGAAAATGGGTGAAATTTCCTCTTTCCTTGGCCGGCTCCCACCCCTTTCTGCGGTGGGAGCAGCCCAGTTTTAAGGACCCAGCCGACGAGCATTCAGCCCGTCATGCAGAGACGATGGAAGGCTGAAAAATGGAGGGGAGGACTTGATCAACCATCAACAGTCGGGGTTGTTGAAAATTATTTAAGGATCAACCAATATAAATCACATCATACGGTATGGCCACTATGGCAATGATCCTGCTGGAAGAGCAACTCGTCAGGTTTCGGAATGAGTTCCAATTCTGAACTTCACTGCAGGGATGTTTTGCGGGTTGCAATATACCAATTAACTTAAAGATTATAATATACTACCCTCTGGTAAACGTTTACATAGCTATGGAAAATCACCATGTTTAATGGGAAAATCCACTATTTCTACGGCCATTTTCAATAGCTATTTTGTTAAATTACCAGAGGGTATACACTATTACACATTATGAGCATGTTTAATTGAGATCAGTGAGATTCAAAGAGGTGTATTTGACATCTGGATTTCAGGCAAAGTTCCATAAAGTTCCCCCCAGCCCGGAGAAATCATGCAAAAGTTCCTGGCAGAGTCGATTAAACATGCGGAACTGGGGCCATGGCCCTCCAGAAATGCCTAAGTCTTCACAAATGAACTCAGTTGATGAGCTTTGTTATTTTGTTCAAGTTTGTTCATTTTAGTTGGGGTTGAATGACAAGCCAGATCACACATTATGATACATGATGCAGATATGAAGCTCTGTATTGGGGAGCGCAGCTGGGACATGCTGGGACCCTCAGGATGTTGCTTTGTTCAAGTGTAAAATCAATCCCGAAATCGACTTTTCGACGTTTGTTAAAACCTTCTTGGGGACTCCTGTTCTCGAAATGATGAACCTAACCTAACTAACCTAACCTGTTTTTTCAACCAGAAAATTTTATGCCAAAATTTACCACAGCTGTGGTTTCAACAGCTGCCGGCTGCCAGGTCTTAGAGTGGCCTCCATGGTGATGGGTTGCTGGGCTTTAAGCTGGATGATCTGGATGTCCAATGGGGATTCACCATCGACGAACAATTGATATATGTTAATATTATGTTGATATTATGTTATATTATGTTAATACTAGTATTATTTTAATATTATGTTATATTATGTTATATAGGTATAAAACTATGATCATACAATAACTATATATAATATATGATTATAATATGTGTATTAGATGCGATATTATACATTATTATTGACCTGTATCTATAATCATGGAATATAATGGGATATTAACCAAGCATTTTATGGGAGATGACACATTGTATATATATATATATGTATATATATATGTATATATATATGTATATATATACTTGTTAGAGATTGAGATAGAATAGGATATTGTTAGATATAAGTAACAATGTTGGACTAGCAAATCAACTTTGCCACGAGTTGCGGTTGGAAGACAGTGAAAGACGACTTCCCAAACTATTTTTCATGAGCGGTGTTCGAACCGGTCTGTGTTGGTTCGGGGGGATGGTATATATAATACCCTCTGGTAATTTGTAACATAGCTATTGAAAATGACCATTTATAGTGGATTTTCCCATTAAAAATGGTGATTTTCCATAGTTATGTTAGTTTACCAGAGGGTAAACACCAACAAAAAGAGATTTGTAGTACTTTATAATCAAGAATCATGCGGAGAATCGTGAGCACAAGGACAGAACCACTGATCAGTGGTCCCTCTCACGTAATTATTACCTCATCCCTGGAATTAATATGATCCAAAGTCAATTGCCAAGAAGTTGGGGATGGGTCGAAAACACAAACCAACTATCGAAAAAACGCCTTGTCATTTCGTCCAAGTTCCACCTTTCTCGGAGAATCTTGAGGTTTCTATCATTGTTCAAGAGCGAATATCCTGAGTTCATTGTATTATCTCTTGAAATGTGTTATTTTCCCATGATAAATAAAGGTTGTGCAGCCAATAAGGGGCCTTTGGAATTTGATTCTAGGGTCCTTGGTGACTTAGTTCTACCACTGATTGTGTGATATATGTTTTCCAACATTTATTTCTTTATCTATCTTATCTATCAAGGTAGGTGGCCTTTGTATATACTAGTGAAATTTATCCCAAAGGAAAAATCGTATTGGGTTAGTGTCCCTTGGATGTTTCAATGTTATTAATTCTTATCCGCCATTCGGCTGTCATGCCAAGAAGGGGATTGATAATTTGCCTCTCCATCCATTTACCCTTCCACTCGTGGAAGTACCAGTCAGAACAAACGATCACCAATTCGATCGTAGTTCAGGTATGTTTTATGCTTGGGTACTTAGATAAAATATAAAATCAAATATTGTTATGCGACGGATTTGCGGCGGCGATGGATTCGGGGTCCCCCGAGCTAAAAGATCGGCAAAAAAAAATGCCTAAATCTCAAAATGAAGGACCCCGAATCCATTGCGGGAAAAATCATGGTAGAATATAATAGGTAAGGCTGTTACCTAAGTCCACATGCAAATTTCTGCCCCCTGATATCGGCAAAAAAAAATGTTTTTTTCCTAAATCCCAGGGTACAACCTCTGTATTCCCTAAGTCTGAGTGCAGAAAAATCTGCACCTTGACTTAGGCAATACCCCACCAAGCACCTAGGATATCGTCATTTTTTTGCCTAAGTCAAGGTGCAGATTTTTGCACCCTGAGTTCGGCAAAATCCATAATTGGACATTTCATTTAAAGGATATATGATGTAGACGTAGAAACAATGGGGAAATTTAGTATTTGAATAAAAGAGTGATCATCAGGGATAATATTGATGGCTTTATACCAAAGGTATATGGGAACACCACCCTAGAAGAAACATGAGTGTGGTTGAAACAAATAGATATAGTACATACCCTATAAAGGGATGATACCCATTCCATTTTAATCCAGCAATTGGTCGGGTACCATTTAAGGGAAATGGTAGTGGACCCCTGTTTTTCCAATGAATATGATAGAAAAAATAATTGTAATCGATACTGGGATGATATCAATTTAATCAACCAATTGGTTGCCTAAGAATGAACATAATAATGCACATATGATTATCGATGAGCATGGTAGAGAACAAATAGATATATTAAATAACCAATGGTAAGATGATACCCGTTAAATCAATCAATTGGTTTCCTCATAGGGGAAATAATAAGGTACCTACAATACAATCTAATTCCACTATATCTAAAACCAAGAATCCATGTCCAGAGACCCCAGATCAATTACAAAACCTTGATAATATAAACATCTTCGCGTTCAATAGCAATTTCCATCATTCATCAGCACCCCCGGCAGGTGAGAAAGCGCGTGGCCCTGCAGCGCTGGCATGTGCTGCAGCCGCCAGGGAGATCTCCTTATAGCCTCGAATAGCGGAAGAAAACCTGGAGTTTGTGCGACCTTTTGTTAGAGTATCGTGGAAAGAATGCTTTGAAGAAATAGTCTAAGTTCTGGATCATGATATCCCACTTTTGGCCTGAGATATGGGCTTTTCCAATAATGTTTGGGTATCCCCCACGTGAGAATAGTCCAGATCTTGTTGGTTTTAAGTCCAAAGTACATCCCAAGTGCATGCCATGATATCCCCACTACATTCCCCTGATTTTGTTACATTGAACCCAAAAAATAAGCAATGTACATAGATAAACCCAAACATATATATATATATGCATATGTATATATATATGTCAATATATATATATAAAATGATATGTGTTTAGTGTTGATTTGGGTTTAAAAATATGTGATATGTTCTACCTACGATGATGATCCCACGTGACTTTTTCTTTCTAGCTGGGTTTCGAAGCCACCAACCAGATATATTGTATAATATGTATATATATACTGATATCATTGTTTGTGCAATTATGATATCAACTGTTTGGTAAACACAAACAATGATATCAATGTATATATATAGATATGTATATATGTATATATGTATATATATTTCTAGTATTAACTGTTATTAACTGATACAGTGTGGGATTGTTTGTGTGAACCATTGTTGTTATACATTTGTACGAAAACATGCCCATCATCCCCGAGTGAATTTGTTCAGCTGTAGCAAGCGCCTGCCAGGTGACCTTGGGTATCCGAGTCAAAGCGGTGTGGCAACCTGGGCAAGTTGATGGTTTTCTTCTCGGTATATGATGACTTTGAATCTGAACTTTGCTATAATTATCATCCTTACATTTTTTTGGAAGCCATGTGAATCTTAAATCTGCTTTACAAATGGGGAAATCAGCTCTGAGATGTCTTGTAAATCCAGACATCCAGACATCAATGGATTCCTTGACCCTTTTATGAAAATATCGCAGCAAAAGCCTTGGCATTTTGCAGATCTTTGGAAGTCGAAAAACCAACTATATAAATTGTCATGTTTTATGTTTTCTTAGTAGATGTTACCTAAGTTTCTATTTGTTTATGTAGGGTTGCTATACATCGAAATTGGAAACACATGGCTTTGATCCTTACACACGTGGGATGGAACCTATAGAAAATACCCCAGTCAATATCAACATGGGGGGGTTCCATAAATGGGAGATTCCCCAAATGGTTGGTTTATAATGGAAAAAAAGGATTTAAAATGGATGATTTAGGGGTACCCCCATTGCCTCATTTATGGAAACCTCCATATGTGTGTATATGTATACTATTTGTTTGTGTATGGGTTAGTTACAGTCATATGAAGTCACACAATCCAATTCAGCAGTCACTTAAAGTCACAGTCAAAATGGTGGCAGGCACAACATATATCGCATGACTGCGTGACAATAGACTGCGAAAGATGAAACCAAGTCATATTGTTTTGGAACAAAACCATCTTGAATCACATAAACTCAACCAATGGTCAACTGGTAGCTTGGTCTTATGGCTTGGATTCTTGGCAATGCAGTGATGATATTTGTCTGGGGATTCCCAATGGGATCCTGAACTTCCACACTTAAAGACTGGAATCTGAAGTCATAGATTTGAAACTCATTACCCTCTGGTAATTTAACATAGCTATGGAAAATCACCATGCTATTAATGGGAAAATCCACTATTAATGGCCATTTTCAATAGCTACGTTAAATTACCAGAGGGTAACATAATTAAAATCATGGAAACTCCTGGATTACTACTTGCTTCGCAGAATTTCTGTTCAACATGCGAACGAACCCCGAGGAATTTGGGGTAAAAAAACGTTGGCTTCCTTTAAATGTGCCCTTCAACATGATCAATAGGCAATTCAAATGCGCGAAGGTAACTCCAGGCAAATAGGCAACGCCCATTTTCACAACCGGGCGATAATTGACAAGCATCACCCCTACATCCAATCCCAGCTTGCATTTTGTGTAATCCCCATATTTTGGTTGGTTGCATCATGGTTAACATCCCATTGAAGCCCCTGGGTCACCCAAATGCCAACTAACGGTTGATGCGCCCCAGTGACAATTGCTCTTATGTATGATCGCCGGTAAACTATTGTGCATAATTATGTATGATAAAGGGGTTGATAATTGGTTGAGAATGACAATTATGAATGATAATTATCATTCCAATCAAACCGTCGTAAACATACACACCAGACGGTGATACCATCCTTTATTCTATTTCCCATTCTTATCCATCATTTGCCACCCACAAGGATGGTTTACACCACCCATAAAACTTGTGTTTTTTGGAGATGGTTTATGGCATTGGGTTTACCACATTACATAACAATTCCCGTAACATCCGTAACACTATATATAGTACTATAATTTCTAATTTATAATGTATTATACCTCGATGGAGGTTTCCTCGTCTGGGGGTCCCCGCATGTATATCCATGTTAAATCCGGATGTTCCACGAATAAACATAAATACCCTCTGGTAAACTAACATAGCTATTGAAAATGGCCATTTATAGTGGATTTTCCCATTAAAAATGGTGATTTTCCATAGCTATGTTAAATTACCAGAGGGTAAACCATCCAGTTATTGGGGCCTCCAAGAAAAATATTTTCCATTGGACCTTCTTCCAGTGAGGTCCAGCGCCTTGCAGTGGCCTCAGCGCTTCGGCAGCTGGTTCACCTTCCAGCAGGCCGACCAAGGGGGGCTGGGCCTAGATTCACTTGGAGCCACATAGACTCGACATATATTAAGACTTCTTTGGTGATTTCGAGATACCCTCTGGTAAACGCTTACATAACTATGGAAAATCACCATTTTATACGGGTAAATCCACTATAAATTGCAATTTTCAATAGCTATGTTAGTTTACCAGAGGGTATTTCAAATCGCCAGTGATGAAGATCACCCAAGAATTACCATTTCTCCAGGAGAATGGCTCCCAGACACCCAGACACACGAATCGTCGTGCAGGTCGACAGCAAGAGGACCAGGAGATCGTGGGCTGATGCATGGTGAGCATCAGGGCAACCCATTTCATCATAATAAATCAACTACCTTCCGGTAATTTTTACATAGCTATGGAAAATGCTCCATGTCCATATATATATAATATAACTTATATATATATATATGTATATATATATATATATATATTCATATGATATAATATGATATATATATATATAAAAGAGATTTACCGATATTTAGCGATTGCAAATTGTGAGGACGTCCATAGATCGAGTCATGGAGAATTGGATGGCCATGCGATTGGACATCCCCACCATGGTCATCTCAGTCTGACCATGGTCATCACTATTGCTTCCATGCTAAGGAATAAGCTTCAGTTCCTGGTAACCTGGTAAGTTGCAAGGATTTTTCGACCGGAAACGGTGAATCGAGTTTGGTCGGAGCTGTTGGGCTGAGCATCAACAATTAACAACCACTATAACCTTAAATTCCGGGACCGCCAAATATCCTTCATCTGTTTCTGCGTAAAGAAATAACACGATGGTAGATGACAATCAATATCCTGACTAGAGGTCACCAAAGGCAAGGCAGTTTGACAATTCAGCTGGAGTTGGTTGCTAGGTCTACGTGGGTATGTGTTAATAACAAACATCCTAAATTCGAGGTACTGTACTCGACAGCAAAAGATCGTCTATCCACACCTACCTCCAAACCTATCCTATGTATAATGTATATATTTTAAATTATTTTAAAATGTATGTGTGTGTACTTGCCATCTCTGGTTGATGGGTTGGCACCATCAACCAGTGGCTGTTCTCTCAACTATGGCCAAGATAGACGGTGGATACCATGGTGTGCGGCTTTCGATCCCATGTGTTTTTGTGGGGGTGGACAAAAGTCGATTTTGTTTGCGGTGGTTAAAGATCACCAAACAGGTTTGGGGAGATCCCATGTCTCCACTGTTGAAGTGTTGACACATCCATGGACTGGTGAAGACCAATCAGCTAATCAGCCATGGTTCCATGAAGGTCGAGTCACCCAGTCTAGGACCGAAGCACCAAGAAGATCCTCATGTGTATACATGCATATTTCAATATGTATGTCTATATTATATGTGTAGCCAATTCTTTATATACGTATTAGTGTATATATATATATTCTTTAGTTATGCATTCATTTATTCATCTATTTATTTATTTATATATGTCTATGTATATATATACACAGGTTATGTATACTAGTGCACAACACGATAACATAGAAAAACGTTTTTTGCTCGAAATATCACCGTGGGGTTTTTCATTTTGGGATTTTGGGTATTATTGTCTTTTGTTTGTTTTTTCTTGGCAGCTGTACTGCGGGTCCCCAACAACTTTTGAGTCTAGCACTGCTTCAGAACTCGGTGTCACGGTGGGACTTGAGTAGCATTGCTTTGTCCTCGGAACTGCCATTTTGGTGTATACTGTAGCCTATTTTGGGACAAACCCAGAGCTGGATGCGTTTTCCTCCAAATTGTGCGTTGTGGAAGACATTTTGCGGCCGGCCTAGAATCGCCCATCTACAATCGCATGTGCCTCGTGCATAGTGTGCAATTCCTTGCATTCACTTCCCAAGATTTCCCAAATCGCTCAGCTCGGTTTTGGACACACCAGGCAAGGAGAGGGCACATCAGAACCAACCCCATGGCGTGTCCCAGAGAATTCCAATGCTTTTTACATCGGAAGCATCTGCTCATGCGCACGGGCAGCGCGCGGGTTGTCGCTCCAGGAGATGAAAGGAGACAGCGCAGCAATTTCTCCAAGCGGCCCCGGCGGCATTGTAAGTTGTGTAGGCCTTCTCTGCTTCTTTTATAGAGGGTATGGTTCAACAATCAAGTATCACTGATGCACCAACAAAACTGATCATGCTAAGGTCAATCCAGCGACTTGCTCAGGGTAGATAGTTTCGAGCGACAAGCAAATTACATTTGTTCCAATAAAAATTACACAACAAAGTCACATGATCAAGAGGACATTTGGTGTGGTGTGCCTCCATTTCCTATCCGTGTTTGAGGCTTTTTTTTCCGGAACCGAAGTGATGGGTCAAACTCAAACAACACAACCGGAATTCCGCCTGGATGGCTCAGTTCGAACATGCTTTCATATCTACGCATGCATGTGCCCAAATTCTGGATTGACAAACCACATACAGAATTGGCGTGCTTTACATTGCGTACAATTGTCTTTTGGGTTATTTTGCTGAACAGACCAGGCATTACCGAGTGCCAATACACCAACTGGCCACAGAACAGTTGTTCCAGCGCGGTGAAATCCCGGTGATACAAGCTATCGTGCAGTGTTTGATTTGGATCCTTAAAATTTCAAAACCATGATGTTTTCCAAGGAAAATTACATTTATCATGCACTGTCACAGTTTTGAGGTTCGCATTGATCCACTTGGTCTTGCCTCTCAGGTAGCCCAAGATCACTTTATTCCATGGAGACAGACAACACGCCTCAGTGTGGATCCTGAGATCAGCCCTGGCCATGAATTGGTCCGGCAATTTTTAGCGCTGATGAGATTTATTCTTCAAGATAGAAGCATGGTGAAATTCACTGTTTGGTTCGTGGTTTGGCATTTGTTTCTTTTCGCCCTACCTGATTAATTATTATTTTTATACAAGTTTTTGAGGGCTTCCAAAACAACCAGTTATGTTTGGTGCCTTAATTAGTTTTCTTGCATTGTAGGAAATATCAAAAGTCGAAAGGCCCAGTTTTGGAAGCAAGTGTGTATCTTGGCATTGCATATGCAGATAAACCACGTGCCACCACGCCCTAGGTAGACACTGGTCTTGTGCAGAAACTTGAAGGTTCCCATATCCTTTTGTTCTTTTTGTCGGTGCCGTTGTTTCAGAATGGTCTGATCAAATTTTGTTTTCATTTCCTCCTGGCAGACACGGGGAAGTTCAAGGCCCAGTTTCCCCTGGTCTTTCCGTGTTTATTTTCAATTGCGCTGTTTGATGCTGCAAAAAAAAACATGGCCCCAATCAGAACTCGGTTCTACCCCAATTTGTTTTTATCCCCGTTCTAATGATGGCCATGTTTTTGAGCAGGCCTTCCGAAAGCTCGGAGGAGGAGGAGGCCGTTCTATGGGTGGTTGCTCAGACGTGACCTGGGATATAACTTGGGGGATCCGATGTGACCGTGCCTCCGAAAATGACATCATTTGGGAATCGGGACCGGATTTGAATTCCCAAGGACAGCGATGAATAATACCAGATACTAAAAACCTCTAAAAACGCAGGATTAGTGATTGGGGTTCATATTAGAATGAACATGTAATTTTCTTTCAGTGACACCAGGGATGATTAATCTTCAACAACCACCTAAACCTGTGCGCACCCATTTCTGCAATTTTAACCCAGAACCTTTATCTTGGTGATATTCCCTTTCCTTGTTCATCAACATCCCCATTTGGTTGATTCATGTTTTCAGTGAAAGCTGGTGATAGCTGTGGTGGCTGCGCTGTCCACATGTTTCACGTGCCAAAACCCCCCAGGCGCCAGCTGCTCGAGACTCCTTAGCTGCCACCTGGCCAGAAAAGGGCCCCCTTTTTTTAAGGACATAGAAACCAGCCAAGAAGGCTACTTTCCAGCACGTGAACAAAAACAACCGTTGGGACCCCTGATGTTTTTTTTCTGACACAAACATAGCGGTTAAAGATTGGGATGGTGAGACCTAAGCGTCATGGAGACCAGTTAGAGCATAAAAGCCTTCTCTGGTTCTGTTTCATTCAGGCTAGTAATTAATAGATAGTATTTGTTTGGTCCTGATTTTGTGTTTGAGTTGTGTGTTGTGCTTTTCGTTGTCGTTGTTGCAGTTGCTGTTGCAGTTGTTGCAGTTGCTGTTGCTGTTGTTGTTGTTGGTGGTGGTGGTGGTGTTGGTGGTGTTGGTGTTGTTGGTGTTGTTGTTGTCGTTGTTGTTGTTGTGGCCGTTGCAGTTGTAGCTGTTGTTTTTGTTGTTGTTGCCGTTGCCGTTGTCCGTGTCGTTCTTTGTTCTGTTTTTTTTTTGTGGTTGTTGTTCTTGTTGTTGTGTTTCTGTTGTTGTTGTTGTTGTTCATGATCCACTTCTTGTTCTTTTTATTCTCCTTATTTTTGTTTGCGTTTGGTTTCTTATCGTTATGTTTAATCTTTCGTCTCGTTCTTGCGTTCTTCAGCCAAAGATGAACACGTTGTTGCAAGGGATCTACCATCCACCCAATTCACAGAGATGCTTCTAAATAGGGGTTGGAAGACTATGAAGACTACTGGTCACTTATTTTCTTCTGGGGCGAAGGTGTATAACCTCATTAACTCATAGATGTATCATGGTATAAATGGTATATCTACCATAAGACTTTGTTATATTACATTATACATAAAAGCCAACTTAGGCAAGTAGGACCCCCACCTTGTAAAATTGGCCACAAATTGGCCACCATCCCAAGGCTATGCTAAGCAGCGCAGCCAAGAGCTGCAAATTGAGCCGCGTGGCGAGGGCAGAAAAGCTGGGGATATCGTGGAGATATGGTTTAACCAACTTACATGGGGATATAATTGGGATATCATATTTATGTTTATTGTTTTTTCTTATTATTTAACACTAATTATTTAACTGTATATTTATGTTTATTGTGTTTTGTTTGTTATTATTATTTAACATTATTCAACTAGCAATAGATGCGTGCTGGTTTGAAGATTTTTGATGGGTATTTAATGGATATGTAATGGGATATATAACCAGTTTAATGCTTTTTGGATGTGTCTGGCGTATAGTGCTGGTACTCTTACCTCTCAACAGAATACCAATACATAAGAGCTGATAAACCCCGGGGTAATGAGGGTACATGAGGGTACTCCAACAATCCTACATATATGAACTGTACATATACATGCATGCATACATCTGATGCATGTCTGTGTGTGTGCCATATTCAAACGATGGATGAGGTAAGGTAAACCAAATATAGGGTCATGGTTCATCACTTCATGAATCCAATACGGATTGATTTACCCATTGTAAATAATGTCAGATTGTGGAATGGATGGCCAGACTACCTATTTCAGTTCTTGACTTGACCATGGAACATACGAGATATGATATGGTGAAGGTATATGAAAACATCCCCCAAATACACTAGTGGTAAGACAAGAGTTGCGTTTGTTGCGTTTCTTCTTCTGCACACCTTCTCCCCTTAGAATCCTAGCTTGGAACTTTGTCGTACCCCGGTCGCATTTAGTTGCCTTATTTCTTGCTGCGGACACCTTGACGGACACTTTGACGGATCCGTCAACCTCTCCGTCGACCTCTCCGTCAACCTCACCGTCGGGCATTCTGGATGGCGCCACTAGAAACCTCAGATTCATACGTGTTCAATTTAGATAACTGATAGCCTGTCCCAAAATGCTGGTTGTCAGTGATCAAACATGTAATCATCATGTTATTTGCCAACAAGGAAAACCTACGTATAATTATAGTGTTTCAGAAACCTGTGTGTTGAGTGGGATCACCCAAGGGATGTTGGAGATGGAAACAGTATTTTAAGACATTAAAACATGTCGAAAGCAGAAACATGTGAAAACGCAACGGTTCATGTTGGAAATCCATCTATGTTAACTGCTGTTTCTGTGCCAGTTGCAAAGTTCTATCACTCAGAAATGAGAAAGAAGTAGGAGCATTGAACCATATTGAGCCAAAACAACAACGGGTGCAAGCACCTTTGAATTGATCTCGATTCACGCCAGAGCCTGAGGCTCCAAAATTCAACAGACGCGTTTCAGAGAGGCGCGTTTCAGGGTAAGGCGCTTGGTTGATGGATACATCTTCCAGACTCCAGACCGGGGGACTGTTTTGACATTCCAACATCTTTGCTAAACCATAGAGGCATAGGGGTAAATTGTTTGTCAACATGTGGTGGGGTCTTGTGTCCCAAAAAAAAGGCCGCAGCCTCATGATTTTGGATGATTTTTTGATGTGTTTACAATGGATGCACTCTCAGTGTTGTTGCTTCCTTTTGCAATTAGTTAACAGCTCTTGCCGATGCAAATTATGGCTGTATACAATTGTTTTTGCTGCTTAAATCCCCCAAAATGGCCTCTTATATCTTGGGTTTCCCTTCCAGCCACAAATAGTGGATGCTTAAGATAAAAAGTTTGCGGGAATCTATGCCGAACGCATGGCGTAGATCTTTCCACTTTCCAGCACAGAATCCGCAATGTACCACTGGAAATTGATATAATTGATATTTACCTTCGATATTTCAACTGTGTGGGTCAAGTGACGGTCAAACTATATTACTACTTGTATGATTTAGTATGTGTCTTAAATCTATCTATATATATATTATACAATATGTACACTGTATGTGTGTATATATATATATACACACACTGTACACATATACATATACATACGTACAGGTACGTACATCCAAGGTGTTTGCCAATGCAGAGAGTTTCCTCCCAGCTGCAGATGGTTGGACTTGAGCCAGGTGCTGGCCAACAGCACCCTGGGCAAGATGGTGCGGCTCGCAGTGGGCTAGTCTTGCGGTTGGAACTAGGGCCACTAGGGATTTGGAAGTACCAAAAACGGGTTGGAAAGACCAGGAACATGTTGACTTGAGCCAAGGATAAGGGAGCTAACAAGATTATGAAAAACTACTAAACATTGCAATTTAACTTTAGCCATTGAAATCAAGGGTTGAACCGCTGCAGATTGAAGTTGAACTATTGAAAATATGCGTCTTTTTTTATGGTTGTTCAATCCTAAAACAGAAGGGTGTCCTCACCAAAAGAGCTGGATGGATGGAGATTTGATCAGGAAAATGCCCAGGAAACCCTTTGAAACTTGGCGCTAGAAATTGGAGGCTACTGACCCAGAAGTGGCTCATCAGTTTTTAAAGGTGCTGAAACCATCACATGTTTGGTGTCAAAAATTTGGAGCCATCCCTGTAATAGGTTTAAAATGTTGGTATTGTTTGGCTATCATTGGACATAGACTCTACAAGATTCTACAATACCCTGCAGGAACGTGACGAACGTGACTTGAGCAGAGTTTCTCCCCTTTTGGCCTGGCATTCTGAATGAACACATTAGTTTATAGTGGTTTTGATTGGTTTTATGGCCGCATGGCAGCACAATATCACTGTAATATTTATATATATGTATATATATATACCCTCTGGTTATTTGACATAGCCATGGTAATAGATGGCCCATAGAAATAGATAATTTTCCCAGCTAGAAACCTCCATTTATGGTTGGGATTTTCCATGGTATGTTAAATAACCAGATGGTATATATCCTTCCTCTGCGTGAGAAACACAGATTCGAACACACTATGCAGCAGCATTGTACAGAACTGCAGTCCTACGAGATCTTAACAAACTGGCTTTGTTAAACACTTCTCTATTATCAATTGTGTTTGCGCTAGTTTACCGTTTTAAATTTTCTTGTTGAAATGTCCCAGCATTGGTGCTAGCACCTTATCTCAATGATGATTACTTGAATCACCATGTTTGTTGAATTATGGGACTATTTCATCAAGCTGTTTGCAAGTTGAGGGGAAACCACAGAAGTGTTTGCTCTCATGGATATCCCAGATCGTTGGAAGACATCAGCAGCTGAGAATCAACGAAAAGGGCTGGACCGGGATGGATTCAGTGGATATTTGCAATCTCTCAACGCAATGATCAGGAATCTCATGATTATGAATCAGTTTCCTCACTTTTTCTATGGCCAATTTGATAAAATTTGCTGGTACGTCCCATATGTTCAAACAAACAATGACAAACACAACTACCCCTGTCAAATGGTTGGTGCTACACCCCTGTCAAAGCTTCGTTGTTGCTTAAACCCAAGAAAATTCAGACACATTCAGCACGCATCTCAGGGATCCAAATAATTAATGGCTCTACGACGTGGCTTTTGGGAGGCTTCAATATTCCGATTCCACTATTCAGCTATTACAGATTCCAGATTCCCATAACTTGTTCTTTTTCAATTAATCCCCTTACTTACTCCATTCCGGGCTAACCTCTTCAACCAAATCCATTCTCCCAAAATTCACTGTTTACGGTTACTCAAAAATCATGTTCCAAAATATGGCCTCAATCTCTTCCGATGAATATTCGTGGTTTTTCAAGAAATCCCCATATGCGTCCAGATTTTCCCATCATGTTCCAGTACAATCTCCCACGTGGACCCATGGCCCTGGTCGCCCTCGTTGCAGGTGAAGGCTCACCCCGAGAAGGCGGCCAAGTTTGGCCTGGCGGTGGTGCCCAAGTGGTCCCACAACAAGCCCTGGCCGCCTCCACCTGCCGGGCTCTAAGGGGCCTGGCGTCATTTGGGGATGGGTCAAAACCTGTTTGGGTGGATAAAGATCCATTAACCAGCTATTTTAGGGTAATTACCTACATTCCCAGGGTTTTGACTCATAGCCTTTTTTGTTTTTGTTTGGCTTTAATATGGAATTCTGCTGGGGATAGAATAGGATAAACAACTTGAGACGATTTGGGGGTCTCTGAAAATGGTGGATTGAAACCCCCAAATCGCCGAGCTGTATGTATGCAAACACATACTGAGATCAACCACTGGTATCGGGGTAATTATTGCCCCACAAGCCCATGATGTTCTCCACCAACATGTTCGTATGTGCGATGGTCAATAGTTGGATATGTTGGATTGCAAATTCGGTGACGGTCATCAATCCATAGGAATTTGATATACTGATTGTGATTGCCATAATGGGATGGATAATGGATGACCACAACCAATATAGCATAGTTTGGCGATCTGGCACATGTTTATGTTGACTCCAATGACTGAATGTTATTTCAGATGATGAATAATAATAGTTTGATGATGATGATGATGACGATGACGATGACGATGATGATGGTGGTGATGATGATGATGATGTTAGTGATGTTAGTGATGTTAGTGATGTTAGTGATGTTAGTGATGTTGGTGATGTTGGTGATGTTGGTGATGTTGGTTATGTTTGTGATGTTGGCGATGTTTGTGGTGTTGGTGATGTTGGTGATGTTGGTGATGTTGGTGGTGATGCTGTTTATTTGTTTGACACATTTTTTACGTTGGTGGTTTCATATGTGTCAAATAATTATTTGAAATGAATATGTTCAATAACTTATATCTTCACCAATCAGTTGTAAGTTCACCGACAAAGTGATGGACAAGTTGGTGCCCCCAATCGTTAGCTAAATTGGTTTAGTCCATTACGTTAAGTAGGGGTTATGCTATCCATACATTATTGATACTTACACAGATATATAAACCAATTTAGAACTGTGCATCACCTTGTATGAAGTAAAACCAAGCGTTTTTAATGGGGAAACTGAGGACAAAGCATGGTACAATGGGGTACAGTACACAACATTTCTGGCATGTTTTATCCAAATCCATGTTTTGTGGATTCTATGTACACCGTTTTATGGGGACAATTTATATGATATTTTGGAATACACAACTATGTTGATAGGATAGTGGGATCTAGTGGGATATGTAGCTGTATTTTGTGGCTACATAACAGGATAATAAGGGAGATGCGACCAAGAACATGATTTGGGCTTTAGATGGTTTCAGGAATGTGAGGATCTAATTATAATGCAATTTGCTGTAGTAGATATCTTTGACTCTTGCCCCATGGACGGTTGCACTGGCTGATATAGATATATATATATATATAGAGATTTGTGGGTTGAGACCACCAACAACGAATGCAGACGAGTTGCTTCTTTTTGGCGTTTTTAGTGACGCGGTTTAAAAATGTTTAAAATGCACAATGACTACAGAGCTATAGCAGCTATGCTGATTTACCAGAGGCTATCCAAATGACGGCAAAACTCGTTTGGAATGGCCATCTCAGGCCATCACAGTGTCGTTTGATGAATTTTCCAGCCGATGGATCCGATGGTTGGAAGGAACCCTTGGAACCCTTGGAACCCAGATGTTCATATTGGGAAAAGACTCATGATTCACATGTTCCAAAGCGGTGAAATATCGGAATGGATAATTTCCACGATTTCATTATGAGATATTATGAGATCCAATATTTTTATGGACTGTTCAATTAGTTTACCCTAGGTTACCCAACGAAATCCAAGCGTTTTGGTTGAAATTGACCAAGACAATGGCCAACCGCTTGCAATTTCAATGGCCTTCCGCTAGGTTGTAGCGCACTTCAGCTCTCAGTGACTTTGACCAAAGGGATGGCGAAAAAAATCAGTCCCAGCTGGGCCCAGAAGTTACAGATAAAGGGTATAGGATTTGTAGATATATCGAGTACATCTGCATATTCCATGTATCATCATGTATCTATGTATCTAAGATTATCGAAATGTATCTTATCTCAAAGGGTTATGTAGATATGTAGAAAGATGGTGTCCATATTATAAAGATATCATTATACATATCCTGAGAATGAATATATGAGGACTACGCATGGACCTGTTTATGTTTGCTTTACTGTCGGTTTGGCAGAAGAACGGTAGGATTCAAGAGAAACACGCCTTCTGAGGTACTGTAAAAAAAATCAAAAGATCATCAGTCGCAGTTTTGAACACGTTTTATCAAATAAACATCTGGTTTTTTAACATAGTCATGGAGAATTCCTTATAAATGGAGGTATTAATGGGAAAATCATCTATTAATGGGCCATTTTCCATGGCTATGTTAAATAACCAGAGGGTACAAGAAATATGATGGATTGCCCCCATGGCATCTCGAATGATCTTTCTCCAGTTTTCATGAAGCCATGGCATGCCATGGCTCATCAAGCACTCAAGCACCATTGTGAACAAGTCGACCGCAAAAAACACCGCCAGGACGTTTTCCATGTTTTATGGGTGTGTCTGAAAATAGGCAATGGAAAAAAATTGATGGTTTCCCATTATGCAATGGCTGGCACCAGGCCTTCTGCGTGGGCGCTGAGATTGCTGCAAAAGACGGAAGATCGAAAGAAAAAGGAGGAGGAGATATGTGGAGATCATATGGGTTGAAGCTTTAAAGTGTTTTCTGTTTGAATCTGTTTGACATGTTTAACGAATGAAAACAAAAAAGGTGAACGAAGTCTGCAAACGGAACTAGGCACAAAACAATTATATAATTGCAAGATTATTATGGGATTTGCATTCATGATTAATCCCATATATACTATGATTATTACTTAATAAAAATATTACTGAATTACCGTTATATAATTATTTCAGTGTTGTTCTGAGATGGGGATCAAGAAGGTAGATTTCTGTGAAACAGGCCATCTGTGAACCCTGGAGACGCCCTGGCTGACGATCAAGGTGATGGAGACTAAGTGGAACTATCTAAGGGACCCGCAAAAAAACAAAAACAACATCCAAAACAAAAAACAACACATCCTTTCAAGGCCTAAAGATGGCAGCCAGAAATTGTGTTCTCGGTTTCATAGAATAAATAATGAATAAACTATGCATCCGAAGCGGCGTTTTTTTGTTCTGCTGATGGCAGGAAGGTGCTCGAAGAAGAATGAGCACCAATATGGAGAGGAGATTTACCAGGCGGGGGAGTCAGTTTCAACAAAACTTAAGAACCAATGAGTATATTACCAAAACATTGGAGAGGATTTGGGGAGTATCGAATTTCGATCAGGTGGGAGAAGTGATAACCCCCATTGACCAACCAGTGTGTCGAAGATGTTGCAATAGATTCTTGACCTGATGTGAGTTATGGCATGGGTCAAAATCATACAGAAACCTGTAGGGTTAGTGTTCCCAAATAGTCTACCCCTGGGTGAACTCACACAGATATAGAACACCCATTGTTTCCAGAGGAAAGTGATCTCCAAATGGTGGCTTTCCCATATCTGTGTTCATTAACTGGAGGGTAGAAACCAGCATAACATGTACTTGTTGTGGGTTTGATTCGAACATTGGGCAAACTTGCCTAAACATCATTCGCGTTCAGTATGTTTTTGTTGTAGGAACGCGCCATTTGATATTTTGACTTGTGGGTGGTGAGACTTTTGATACAGTCCATCACCACACAAATCATGATTCCCCCTTGTGGGCCCATACGGGCCCCAAAAAAGTATCAGTAGATCCAATACAAAGCCAGGAAGATGAGCAGAGCGCAGACAGACGGAGAAGAAAGGCTGGGTGGGTTGCAGTTGTGTCCAAATGCGGAGGTTCCAGCCACCAATGAAACTGGTTTTTCTGTTCAGGAACAAAAACGGGGGACCTTCTGGGATATGGCATATATGGGAGTTGAACTAAAGTTCCTGGTAGGGATTGTACACGAGGATGGCCATTGTTGCTTCAAGATTGGAAATCATTCCTCACTAAAATATACGAACACTGTTTTTTGCTAAAGGAATCGCACATATTTTTTTGTGGCTCATCAAATTTAACATATTTTTAACTAGAATGTTCATATACAAATATACTGTTTCTAGTGTAGCAATACAAGTGGATTGGTGTTGTAGAAAGCTTAGGAATTGAAACTTGGAAGAACGGTTCTTGTGGAGAAACTGTGTAATTGTTTGGACTGGCACCTCTAAGCTGGTTTCAGGCTTTGAACCATTTCCAACGATTCTGACTCCAATGTTCCCGCGAAAGGTTTGATGGAACCCAGTACTCCACATAGCTCAGAAACAAACCAAAGAAAACCACCCAAATCGTGCCGCTGTGGACTTGATGACTCAACATAACTCAACATTTATATAGATCAAAATCCCCATATATATATATCATATATATATAAGATTACATAAGATGATACTGACAAAATACTCCCAGCAAAGAGATCGAAATTTCCATAACTGTTGGCTTATTGCCGGCTAAGAGCCACTTCGACCATCGGAAACAGAACATGTGTGTGTGGCAGATCTCCCTCACCGAGGGAAGGTTTCATTACCATCCCTCAATTTTATTGTTGGATGTGATAAATTATATACATATACTTATCAATGCTTTGGGTAAAAAGTTATATCAATGTGTATATATATATATATATAAGAACATATAAGATTTATAAGATGACGAAAGGGTGAGCAAATAGCAACAAATATATGTCTATCAAGGTGTGTTCGAAACTGAGGAACGCAATACAATGAGGTTTTCCTCCCATTCAATTGCTGAATGACTTGGCAGTTACAAACAGACACATCATGAAGGATCTTGATGGTTGTCCCTGAAGAAACTGCATGTTTTTGATTGGCATGTATACGAAATTACATGAATATACATATACCGAACTGTCGATGGAGACGTATCCACCCAGAATCTGAGATCATCAATGTTTGTTTAGTCATCCTCGGGCCCCTCAACAGTTATTGGGAGACCTGAGGTGGGATCCTCAAAGCAAGCAGAAGGCATCAAATAGAAAATGTCGTCAAAAAGAAGTAAAACTTCCAAAAAGTACAGGGGAAATGATACACAAGGAAAGGAGAAATCTTTCGTTTTCATGAGGCAACGTCTTTTTCTGTTACCCGGCACTCCATCTCCATGGCAACGATGGCAACGGATTACAAGCTCCATTTGCTTCGGTGGTTTCCCAGCCTTGGATTACCAGAGGGTAAGTCGAATTGTTGCTTCTGTATTCCATCAATCCCCATCCATAGGATCCATGGTGCTGGTATACATGCTACCATATATAGCAGCACCATGGATCCGTCATGGGCCATGAAATGTCCCTATGTTTTTTCCCATCAAATCTCCGTCAAATCCCGCCATTCAAACCATTTCAAACCCATTGAATCCCCACTAAAACCCCCCATTCATCTCCATGAAATCCGAACATCTGGCGTTGATCATCATTCCCAGAGGATCTATGTATGGAATATTTACCTACATTGACCCCTAAAGTAATTTAAAATAATCCCAATGTAGGTAAATATTCCATACATGGATCCTTAGGGATTGGTCAAAAAAAAAAAACTACATTTCCATCAACGGCGCCCGACTTCGTTGCAGGATGCCGCCCGAAAACGACCTCATCAGCGATCTCGCCTCGGCGGTAACGTCGCAGCGCAAGCGGACACCACGGACCTCGTGCCTGGGATGTCCTGGGATGGGACCATCATGGGACCATCATGGGACCATGATGGGACCATGATGGGACCATGATGGACCACGGGGCCATCATGGGATATACCCTCTGGTAATTTGTTACATAGCTATTGAAAATTGCCATTTTTTATAGGTAAACCATCTATAAATGGGATATGAATGGGATATACCCTCTGGTAAACTGCCACAGTTCGCTATTGAAAATAGCCCGTTCGTCGAAATAGTGGATTTAGCCATGAAAAATGGTGATTTTCCATTACGTAAACGTTTATTCTAGAGGGTAAACCATAAAAATGGTACCATCCCAAAAATAATCCATGATTAATGTTAAATTATTGGTTATCATAGCAATCATATTCCCAAAAATTGGTTAATTTCAATAGTGAGTCCTAAATACCATCATGTTATATATGTATATAATCATAATTTACCATCATGTTAAACTAGTATAAAAATCTATGAAATATAATTATTCCGAATTAAATTTGGGATTTTGGATGGATTTTAGTACTATTTTGGCATCTACTATACCATCCCCAGTGGGATTTTACAATCATTTGGATCTGTCTGAAAATAGGGTATACCAATATATACCCGTAAAATTGTCATTCAATATGGAAAACAAGGGATTCAGGGGTACCCTACTTTCAGACAAACCCATTTCATGTACTACTCGTGTGTGTTTTGTTGGCCGGGATGTTCATGGATTTTGGTATCATCTATGGTTGTTTGATTTGTGTATAACCGTCATTTACTACGGGTTTTTAACCACGAAGAATGGTATATATTGCGATATGTAACCAACAATAATGGTGTACCACGTGGGATTTTTCATCATCCTTGAGTCATAGTCTTTTTACCAACCAGAAATAGGGATCGACCTGATGGAGAATCTAGAAATCCAAGCGGACTGGGGTTGTTTTGAAACAGGAGATTAGGATGAAGTAGATGATCAATGTTGTTTGGGGTTCCGTATATATATATATATGACATTATTATTTAAGTTGTATGTGTAAATGATTAGATGATCGAACATTATTGGATGGTGAAATGAAACAAATTACATATATATATAATACAGTATATACTGTGAGACATGGGCGGTTTATCGGTTTGAATCATTAACCGATACGAATTTCTAGCTCTATGAATCTTGAGTCGGTCCAAGGTCCAGCATTTCTACGTCGGGTCGTATTTGTGTGCCATGGTGACTGGTTTTGTTGATGCTCCAACATTATATGATATTATATGTTGAACACCCCAACTCATGATTTCTTCGTGATATCCCATGAAATCCCATTGTGTCCCTGGCCATGTTTTGACCAAACTCTTGCGCCTAAGGATGTTCAAGGGGCAAGGAGCCAGTATGAGAAGGCTCGTTTTGATCTGCAACCATCCCCGGAAAAGTTGGCTACACAGTGTAGGGATATGTCATAGTACATTTGATATTTGCATGTATCCCAGCTTCTGGGGGTTCTACGCCATGATATGCACCACTTACTAAGAATCCTTATATATATCCTTATAGTTTGAGGGATCTTTCCACACCAAGATTTGTTCAAGCACTACGTAGCATCCTACTTGCGGATTAGAAGAGGGACCTGCAACTGATGTAAAGACTATGCACTGGTTGACGCCACAGTAGGGTGACATTGAAGGAGAACTCAAAAACATCCTCTTGTCCGCAAGGGAACAAATAGGCTCTGGAAGCGACCATGGAACTTGAGATGGGCTTTGGAAGACGATTCTCCAGTTTCGGAGGTGCAAATCTAACAATCTAGTGGATCAGCTGTGCCTTGTCGTTGAACATTTGGAATCCCTGTTTATATCCATTCCACCTTGTGACATTAAATGACTTAGGAGGTGTAGCATAAGTGGGAGCTCTGGCGATCTTGAATTATCACCACTCTTAACATCTCTTAACATTATCTTGCTCCATGAAACTGGAGCCAAAATCAAGAAGTAACTAGACTTTCCACCAATCATCCGTGTTATCAGAAGCACAACTAAAGTACCACCAATGATGCATCAACGGACGAGAGTTTTTGGATGTTTTTGGTGACGAAATCCTGTCCAGCTATGGACGAGATTCCTGAGGTATTCTCGCCCTGATGAAGAAGAGCGATTGCAGGACTGGGCGATGGCTATTGACGACGTTTCGGGTTGTGTTTTCAGCGGGAATTTCAGCGGGAATTTCAGCATGAAAATGCTGGGACATGAAACAAACTTTCCAGATGGATTAAGGTGGGATAATAACCAACTCAAGATGATTTAATTTGAGAACTTAGACTTGGAATGTGGGAGCACTGGATGGAACAATTGGCTCTCACACTTCAATTGTGCAGCCTCCCAAGTGTTGGTCTGCGCATGCGGACTCATGCGGATGATGTTCACATGGACATAGATCACCAGCCCTGTGAGATGAGTATTTTGAACCACCCCTGCGGAGAATAAGGACACTCTAGGGATGTGAAGCAACAGAATGCTCTGATACCCGGTATCACCAGGCCAACGAAACCAGAATTTGAACCGAAGATGAATCTGAGTAGATCAAAGAGACCCCATTTGACCTCACCATTCATGGAAAGTTAGGGAAATCATCCCCAAGTCGCCGAAGTCATCTGGGAAATATCCGCCATTTGATGATTTTTCCCATGTGTTAAATCATATGTGTCCCATTACAAGCTCCATTTGGGCGATGTTCCAGCCATGAGTATCAGAGGGTAACTCACTTAGTCTAAGTGCTGGTTCTGGATCCTATTCTATCCCCAGCGTATTCGCGTTAAATCATATTAAATCCCCATCAAATATCCAATGATATTCAATTAATATACATTAAGTTTCCCAGCTAAATCATGAAGTATGGTTTCTTTATATACCCCTGCGCCCATTGGATTCCCCAGTGGCCCAGGATATCTTGGATCATGCGGTGACCATCATCAAGATGAACATCCCAGAGAAGGCGTGTTCATGTATGCAGACGCATTCATAATGTTGCTGTTATATACAATGTGTATACATACATGTGTATATATAATTTTTAATATACAATATATATATACATTTAATAATAATTATTATTAATAATAATAATAATCAATAATAATAACAATAATAATAACAATAATAATGATAATAATTAGTAATAATAATATATATATAGTATCTACATGTATCTACATATATAGTCATGTATGAATAGATAAGATGTTGACATTTCGAAGCTGTCCCGTAGATGTTCCGAACGCTCATCCAACTGGGCCCCGAGACAGCGGCGTATCCCCAACTTCCGGCTGCAAAAATGGCCCTGCAAATTACAGATTTCGGAGGACGTTTGACTGTTACGACCCATCCCGGCTTGCAAAATTCCTGAAAAAACTTGTACAATCCAGGGTTAGCCCGCAAAAAATTGAAGGTAGTTACTACATCTGTTGCTACCACTTATTTTCTGTATTTTTTTTTTCCCACACATGCATTGAATCCCAGTTTCCAGCAGGATTCCATCATTAATTGCTTCCTGAAGCACTCCGAGACGACGCCCGGTCACCTCAGCAGCAAGGTACACGGGGGCGAAAGCTAGCAACATGCTTCACGAGTTCCATCCTTCAAAGATGCAGCTGGGTTTTTAAGTAACAAGAACTGGTAGCTTATCCCTAAAATCCCAAACATGGGTTCACAACCAACCAGAACTGGTCCTGACTTTTCGCAGCTGTTGTGGAATTAAGCCATCAAAGTATGGGGCTGAAGTATATTGTTGGGTGATCTTAAGAAACAGAACAGTGGATCAGTGGATGGTAATGGGATACAATGGGTGAAGTATATCCAATCCAGATGTTGCTAGATAGTTGCACCGCACATGTCGTTTGATGATCCTAGCCGGGGGGTAAGATCTACCATGGTTGACTCAAACTTGGGGGGTTACCACAGGGTTGAACAACCTCCGGGGTCAACATTATGTTTCCTTGTACCAAACATATGAATCAACGGATTGGTCAATGCGAAAATTTACACGAAGGCCTGGAGTTTATCCCAAAGCTAGGAAACCATTTCTGGGAATATAAGATTTAGTCACCGTATGGAGGAACTATGTCGACTGAAGATGACTGAAGCTGTTGTTGCCTATGTTCGGAATGTTGGAAACCCAATGCCAAGTCATCATTAATCACCAATTTGCCAATGATCATTAATCCCCATTCATCCCAGTATATAATCCATTATAATCCCACAAAAAATCCATCATTAATGGTGATAATTTTCCCAATACACAATGATGGTATTCCCACTATATAATGATCATTACTGTGGTAAACCATTTGAACCCTCCCGGGTCGTCGTCATCAAACCCGCCCGCCAGGCACTTCTCCGAGGATTTGCAGAGGAGTCCAGAGATGGGCCAGTCATCAACACATGTTGCCATGGCGAAAAAGTAACTGTTTGGATGTTGACATGTGGCACATATATATATATATATACATATATATATGTGTATATTATGTATATGACATTACATGATATGTATATATATATGTATACATATACCCATTTGATCATATCTTTTTCAAGGTTCCTTTTCTTGCAATTCAGATTCTGAAGCAAAAAAATACCATGTTTGCAATGGGTGGCTCAGTCGCTAGCCGAATGAGTCTCAGAATGTCGCTAGCCTCCCAGGTTTTTGACACTGTTCATGTGAGCAAAGAACCAGAGAAGCGAAAACAACCAAGGCAAGAAGAATAATAATCATAACATCAGAGCAGAAAAGTTGCAAACCAACTTAGTATTTTCAATGGAACGATGCGCTCTTGATTGAAATTGGTTGCACTTTACCCGCTTGTTGATGGGTTTCGGCCACAGACGCCTTTGTGCGTTTCCCGGGCAGAATCAGGCATCAAAGATATGGCAATGTATACTTTTCAGTAGTTTTAAATGCAATGCAGATTTGCGTTGATGTAAGCAGATGTATGCAGATGTAATCAGATGTATGCAGATGTATGCAGATGTTTTCTGTGTTTGATATTTGTAATTGATGGCAAATGTGTTTTTTCTGTGTGTGTCTCAAAGAGAGACCATAGAAAATTGAAGACATCTATGATCTCAACAGAGGAACTATCAATTTGCTGGAATTTATCATAGCTATGAATTTGCCACGGTGATCTCAACCATGGTAACCATGGCAGATGGAGATCCGGCCCAAGACCTTCAGAGAAAAGCAAACAATGAAGCAGGTGCCTGAAAAACACCTCTGGTAATTTAACATACACTCTGGTTATTTAACATAGCCATGGAAAATGGCCCATTTATAGATGGTTTACCTATTAAAAATGGTGATTTTCCATAGTTATGTTAGTTTACCAGAGGGTAGATGTGGAAAACCCATAGCTTCCCCAGGAAAACTTAAAAATAGTCTGCACGTGTGGTTGATTTTGCACATCTATGTTACTTTACCCGTTTGGGTACCCTCTGGTAGTTGAACATAGTTCTGGAACATCACCATTTTTAAGATTGTTTTTTCTCAGTCATCGAGCTAATTTTTGAGTCATGTTTTGTCGCAATCTGTTAGATTACCAGAAAGAATTTGGTTATTTATGGCCATAAAAGATTGAGGCATATATACATAAATAAATATATATATATCAATTTCCCATTGGTTAAAACCTTCATTTCCCATATGTGAAATTGAATGAAGGTTTTAACCGATGGGAATGAGGCGATGGGACTGTCCAGTGACCTGTTTGGATTTGAGGCTTTTCCCAACGAATGATAAAGGCTATAGTTAGCCAACAACTATGGGGATGTTTACCACCAGACGATGGAGAAGTGTATATATATACATATATATATACATACATATATATATACATATGACCAACAATATGATCTGGGTGTTTCCAATAAAATTGGGGATTGATCTCCCAATTTATAGTTTATCTCCCAATTTGTGGCCATGAAATGATGGGGAAGAAGCAATTTTTAAATTTTTAAACCAGTGTTTTTTCCAAGTAATCATGCCCTAATGTTTGGACAAACCCAGATATCCATACCATGGTTCTGCCTTTTTCTTGTTTTTTTGGCATGGATGATGCAGGATACAATGTATATACAAGAATTAATTGAATCTCCACCACCACCGCTGCGATGCTTTGCCAGACGTGAGTTTTGAATCAGAGGTCCAAAGGTTTGAGGACATACTAATTGACCGATTTTGGGTAGGAAACTAGCCATGTGACTGGCAGGCAACATCCCTCCAAATGCATAGTGCGTAGTGCAAAACCCTTTGTGAAATGGACAGATTTGCCTCAGACACTGCCAGAACATGTTCTGTGAGTGGAATTCACAAGACCGGAGCGCGTTCGGATGGAAAATCCGGTGACTCATGCCCCAGCTTGTTCAAACCCAACGATTTGAGGGAATTAATTTGACCATCTCAATATGTAATATATATATATACTTATATATATATAATTATATATATATAAGTATATATGTATATATATACACATTATATACATATACGATTTATTATTCTATGATCTATGCCAATCTATGCATCTTTGGGGTTTTATCTGGATTTTCCATTCATCCAATTTTCTGGAAAACGATGCTTCATTGACTCTCCTGATCTGGGGCACGTTCAGCAAGACTGGGACGTTCGAGACGGTTCGTTCTCACCAGGTGCAAGAACTTGTGATCAAGAAGTATCGCAAAGAAGACAAGAACTTTGAGGCTCCGGAACGCGCCAGAGCTGGTGCTTTCAAATCAATAAAGTGATATAAAGAGCAAAGTGGTCTCAGCAGACAAAGATATGGTTTGATCCCCAAGTGACACTTTGACATTCTTCAAGGGCGCTGAAAGTTGAAATAGCCAAGCAGCCGCTTACGAGCTTCAGATGCAGTTTAGAGATCCATTTGAACGCAGCACGAGATATCTATCAGATGCTAATGCCACTTGATATCACAAATGATCCAAGATTGTGCTGAAACTGGCGGAAACCCACCATAAGAATCCATAAGATGTTTTTTTCTGCTTGATATCTACTTGGAAAACCAATTCGCAGCGGAGCTGCCTGATCGCCCGTGATCCAATAGTGCCTGATGGGATTGGTTCGAAGGAAGATGCAGGAGACTTCGGGAACCCGTATGTATTGGGCTAATATGAGCTTTCCATTACATTTAGAACCATATAATTAGATCCATTTTAAAAAAGTGAATGATGGTGAAACTATCTTAACAGCGCTGATCTTTTTAAAGTAGCGTTGAACATCCAACACGGCGTTACGCTGATCCCGATCAGAAACGGCTGATGATCCCATAGGTGGATGGCATCCAGAACCCGCTGAAGCACAAGAAGGGCGGCTGGCTCTTCGAAGAGTTCTTGGCTTCTTGGCTCTTTGGATCGAGACACGACGGTCGATGAGGGGTCAATACATGAATGATGTGCAGATGTAACAGTACATATATATATATATGTTATATATGTATATGTATCCCAAGTAAGTTACAGCATATAATAATATATAATACATAATACATATATGTTACAGTATTTGTAGATGTAAGAACATATAAACAAATAAAGTAGTCAAGAAGTTGGAGCAGGCTGTTCATCCCAGTGAAATTTAAGGATGATTTACTATGCTCTATTTAAGTTTGATTCTTTTGGGGTGGGTGACTATAATCATTAAATATCATTAATATTATGTAGTTATAGTAACTATTTTGGTTGTTGTCACATTATGGTCATATATACCTCTATAGTAACTTAGTAACTATTATGGTCATTTTCTTCTTATGGATATATATATATATCCCCGACAGTTGATAGTATATATGGAAAAACTGTTGGTTGTGTTTTTCAAAACATTCCTACCGCCAAGGCCATGACAGCCACGTACAAAGAGCTGAGACCTCAGGTGTTTTCCGTTAGTCGAACGGAGGACGTAGGAAGAGGAAGACACATCCCAACCACCCAAGCATAGATGTTGATTAATGGTGACAATATGGGATAGATTTTAAGGGACACACAAGCAACTATTAGAGTTATGAGTTACCCTCCGGTGTGATCAGTGATCATCAAACATGCCGATTGCGTGGAAATCTCCCAACATCATGGAACGATGATTTGTGGTGGCTCTTCCAGCGAGAATTGATGACACTGGAGGGTATCATCGCTAGTTGAGCAACGAATATCTGCGGTTGTCATCTCGGACAGCTGTCGATTTTTTATCCCCCCCCATAGATGGTATAGGTCTTGATGCCCAAATTATCACAGGGGAATTGCAATGGGAAATCGATGATACGGCTTTTAATGATATGGAGATTATCCATGCTTCTAGTTGGTACCAGAATCAGATGATATGTGTATATGATATCTATTATCATAATACTTATATATATATAGAGAATGGATAATATACTTAATATATTACTATATAATATAATATATGGATATATTTTATAATCAGATATATTTATATATTACGCTTAGTAAGAGGAACCCCCGGAAAATCTCCGAATGGCCAAGCATTGCTTGGTGGTTTGAACCGGATTTTCACCAACAAAATGTCCAAATTTCAATAAATGTATAGAAATCTGGGGATCATCATGGGATACCACCGGGGTATGACTGAAAAAATGTCGTTGGTTGCTGCTTCAATCTTGTTTCTTTCCCCCTAAGCTGCGATGATGGGAACTCTGGAGTCTGGTTATTTGTAACTCTTCTTATGAGATACTGTACTCAACACTATTACCATGCAGATTTACTTGTTTGCGGATGTTTGCGGTATGTTGAGTCAATTGTAAGACGGCGAGGCTCACCTCCACTAGAAGCTGCCGCTGAAGTACAGCACAAACATGACACAGATCCGTCCCAAACCACGCTTTTGGCAGCATGTTTATAGTGGGGTTTGGAACATCTTGGAACCTAGCGACACTATATTTGATATAGAGCTGCGCGCGAGGTTGACTGTAGCTATTCAATGCTATTCAATGCTATTCATAAGCCCAAGCCACTGATCACATGACTGCAATCCTTTCACTGATTTTGAGGGTTCAGAAGGGCTTTCCCCTGTGGGCCCATTTTCGGGCGTCTAGACATCGTTTTGGCATCGTCAGGGGCCACACCACTGCGATCCATTCCTTGGCGTTTCACTTGGTTTTAACGTTTAAAAAATGCTAACGGTTACACGTTTATTGCAGAAAAGCATTAAGGCATGACTTGGGCATGACTTTTGATACTTTTTGGATACCGCGTTTACAATGGTAGCTGCCATTCAAAAACACATAAAAACACGCTAGGCATGACTTGGGCGTGACATTGTCGGTGTCCTATTGTACCTTCCATCCCCCAAAATGAGATTTTGATCCCAGGTGTCAAACACTTCTCTACAAGGGGTTGAAAGACGTTTTCATCCAGGGATCATTCGTACGGAAGGCCATCCCGAAATGGGGTCTATTTCAAGTCCGTGAATTATCATAACTAAACGCGAAGTTATTGCATGTTATATATTGCCATATATTGATTGAGAAAAAAATATGGGTTCCTCCCCTTTGCCTCAAAAATCTGGGTAAATGATGGGAAATGAGATGGGACCAAACTGACCCGCCATATTGTTCTTGAAACAGCATCATTGGTTGGAACAACGTGCCTACCCAAATTTGCGTATGGATCAAGATCGGATGAACATTGCGTCCGTCGATTGTTCATTGAACAAATACCGTGACGAAGATGGTTTATCGGTGGCGATCCAATGCCAAATCATCCAAATCCCTTATACCTCAATCGTTTGCAGAGAGAGATGTTTGATTTCCAAGTTCGAGGTCGTACAAAGGATGCCCCAGGCCGCAGACCGCTTTTCAGCCAAGGATTGCGCGAGAAGAGCAAATGGAGGTGGACCAGGCGGGCGAGTCGAGGACCAAATAGCCTCGTTTTTGGCATATAAATGGGGTTCTGGTTGGTGGTTTCAAACATGTTTTTTTCCCATATATTGGGGATATAATAATCCCAACTGACTTTCATATTTTTCAGAGGTGTTGAAAACACCAACCAGGGTGTATAATGGGATTTTATGGGGATTATGGAGACACAACTCATGGTTTATGATTAGTTCGGGGATTATATTACCCATATTGGGGGTTGTCGTAGTCAATTTTTCACTGGGAATCCCGTTCTTAACCAGCCGGTATACTGGAATGACGGAGGGCTTTGAACATTGCTTAATTGTGTTTCAAGAGACCGTGTGATAATTTACAACAGTTTGCTATTGATGTAAATCATCTATAAATGTTAAATATGTTTACAGGTTAATCATCTGTAGGATAATTTATAGGTTAATCATCCATAAATGTGCAATTTCCACTGTGTTAAATTTGGGGTGAAATCACAGAAAATTCAACAGTAGACTCAGTAGATCTTACAGGGGTAAAGGGGACACCTGAATAAAATCAGTCGCGACATGAATCAGTGAAGAGTTTGCCTCAATGACATTATCATGTCACAATCCGAAGTTGTTTATGTGTGTGTGTTGACAAGTGAATGAATCAAAGTATTGAACTGCATATTTGATGAATCAAGAATGACATTTACCAGTGCTATGTATAAACAATGGCTCAGAGACCATGTTGTTGGTCCACGGACTAGGCACAATGCACAATGCACAATGCCGTAGTAACACAAAGTGACGAATTCCAGACCTTTTCCCATCGGTTGATGAAAAGAAAGAAAGGGCACCAAACCGCAACTGATGGGCATGGTACCAAACCGACTCAGAAATATCATAGTGTTTCCTGAATAATCCTGAATAGGTCTAAAACGAAGTATCGTAAGTGTATTTCTTTGACATCGCAAGTTACATACAAGTTTTATACGCAAAATCTTAGTCCTTTTCACATAAAGCTCCCATGTGGAGTTTCCCCAAGGCCTTGGCAGATCAGAACTCTTGCGAGTTGGCCGTCATCCGCGAGTTCCGCAAGGCATGGTACTCCAATAGTTGGATCGTTTAGAATGGAAAATCCAAAAAACAAATGATGATTTGGGGGTACCCCCCACTTTGGGAAACATTAGGAAACCTTCATTTATGGCAATTTATGGGTTGATTTGTGGTTTGATTTGATCGTCCAATTTTTAAAATTATGTAAATTGATATAATATAAAATAATATATATATATAATTGATGTTGCAAATTGAGATTGTTAGTTGAAATGTGGATCGTGATAGCATGTGATAGCATAATGTATACGTGTGTATATATATAATTATATCATATATATATATGTATATGTAGGATATGTTCCAGCATACTGTACTGTTTGCCTCAGGAAGTAGGTATGGGTTTCGGAATGTGCAGCTGTAAGTGGGAGCATATTTGATACCTAGCTAAGAACGATCATTGAAGCACAGTAAGGTTGGCCATGGAAAGAAGGGGCCAACAACTGGTGAAAGAACAGAAGGAAAGGAAATTCGCCCCACATGAAGACCATAGTGCCTATCTATACCGCTTGAACAGGTTTTCATGGCCATGTTCTTTTTGCCGGAGAGTCAGCCTGGGTCAGCCAGTTTCTTTTCTCATATTCATAGGTCAACATGAGTATTGGAGATCTATGATTCTTAAATCTTGATATAAATCCTGATATAAAATCTTGATATAACATATATATATATATGTATATATGTATATATGTATATATGTATATATGTATATATGTATATATGTATATATGTATATATGTATATGTATACCTACTCTGTCCCGATGTCCCAAACAAATATCACATAGCTCGCGATACTGCGCCGTCGCGATGTTTGCCGGGGTCTCACTTCGGTCTCAGGTGTATAATCAGAGCCGAAGTCAAGAGCAGATGATTGTGAAGGAGCTGATTTCCCATGGGACTGGGTAAAAGTGGAGTAGATTGGTTGGTCAATGGATGTGAAAAAACTGTGCTATAAACTAAATGCACCAGCGAAAGAGCTAACAACTGAGTTTTTTGCAGGGTATCTCAGAGTATCCAAAATTTGCCATGTTTCTTCGGACCTAGAGAGTTGTACATGTGGGACATAAGAGTTTTCAAAGTTTGGACACAAGGTGGGAGATGTTATCAAAAAAGCACACCGGAACCAGCAACAATCCCAAGTAAGAGGGCTCCCAGCATCACTACAAGATTCAGCCTCCTTCATGTTGTCCCTGTCCTCATCGTTATCGTCATCATGATAAGCTCATCATTATCACTATCCCGGTGTTTGATGGTAATTTCCCGATTGTTTATGAACCTTCAACCATTAACATCACTCATGTACAACTATTTTGTGGATGGGTGGAGCACAAACCTATGTTGTAACATGATATACCCACCTGTCTAATCCACATTATATCATGGATGTTTATTTCCATTACATGGGTTGCATCCCTAGTATAGTTTCTATAGTCCCCATACAAAGTGTCCTTCACAAACAACATATCAGATCCATATGTTTGAACAAAAAACACCTGACTTTTGAAATTGTACATCCCGTTAATGTATATATACATGTGTATTATATATATATATGATATAACATAACTATACATTATTTCCATAACCCGCCATGACTCCCCATGACTCCCCCTCAGAAAATGGTTGTTGTATAGCACGACTTTTTTGAAGTGTCCCATATGATGTTCCGATAAAAAGTCCCCATAACATGATTTAAGTTTTGCATCAGGGGAATGGTTTGGGGCAAGTCCCCAGTTGCAGAACCATGGATGGTTTGGGTATTTGGCTCCTCCTAGAATGATGGTTAATGATGGTTAATGATGGTTAATGATGGTTAATGATGGTTAATGATGGTTAATGATGGTTAATGATGGTTAATGATGGGTATAGGTTTACTAGAATAGGTATTGTTATGTATTGTTTGTATTCTTTTGTAATCTTGGTTGTACGTCCCATTATATTCCCATGAGAAATTTCAGTAGAACTGTTGGTTCTTTACCCCCATTTACTGCGTACTCTCCGAAAAGCTACTACAGTATAGTAATCCCTCACTAAAATGTCATCATAGATGGTATAGGTATACAAGGTGGACAGTTCGTCTATTATATAGTACGGTTTACTTCACTGGGTGAGTTCTATATGAATGTGTAGATATACCTGTCGAAATCATATGTACTCATGGGGTCTACATGGGGGTTACATGGGTTTCTATGCTAGATATAATAGCCTATACCCTCTGGTAAACTAACATAACTGTGGACAATCACCATGTTTAATGGGTAAATCAACTATAAATGCCCATTTTCAATAGCTTTTTGTTAGTCATAACCAGAGGGTATACCCCATTAAATCCCATTAAATCCCATTAAATCCCATTAAACCACCATTTTCCTATGGTTTTCCTATGGTTAAACTACCAGGCCGGGTAGATGACCGTGACGAGCTCAGGACGTCTTGGCCATCCTGGCGAAGGTGGGCATCCGAAATCCCTCGGATAAGGCGCGGGATGGACCGGCCAGGGCGACCCGTTATTTTAAAGGCGACCCGAAGCGCAAAGAGCCTGTTAGGGATCTTAAGGTGAAGATGAAGATTCATGATATTATATATATATAATATTATATAATCTAATGATTGATATAGATTATAAAATCCAACGATTCTAATGATTGATATGGTTTCTGTGATTGTTTGGTGAGATCATCTGCTACCTTCAACTTCCAATGACTTTGGGAACTATATTGATCTCAAAAAACAAATCATGTTCGCATCTCAGACTTCATTCCACCAGCAACCACTTCCAAAGAATGGTAGATCACCTGGTTGGTGGTTTGGAACATGGCTTTTATTTTTCCATCTATGGAATAATCATCCCAACTGACGAACTCCATCATTTTTCAGAGGGGTAGGGCTCAACCACCAACCAGTCACTTTTTGGTGCTTGCGATGTCCATTTCTTCATGCTTTTCCACAGGAGCTGGCACTTCTGCTGAATCTGCAGTTGGGAGCCAACATGGAAACTGGGAAGAAATCCTCCGCGCATCGCGCATCGGGACGATGACAAAAAAGGGAGGTTTTCCTAAGTCATGGGGCTACCCCCAGTTATCCAAGTCATTAGACAATTTTTGGTATTTTTTTGGTGACTTGGGGTATCCCCATTGTAGGAAACCCCTATCTCTACCATAAAAATGTGATGCATCTCTTCCCGATTTGTTGCCCAGCGAGCCATTCTGTATCTATGCATTTGCCAGCAACATTTCGCAACAATCACTTCCCCACTGCAGGTTCGTGGACAATGATCTCAATATGTTGCTTTTATCCGGGTAATGTATTGCTATTGACAAGCGACTCAAAGCGGAACTGCATACCTACATGTATACATTATATATAATTGTATAAAGTTATAAGTATATGTATATGAAAAGATAGATATCTAAACCTGTATCATACTATATAAATATATGTTCTGAGATGTGAATGTCTATACTTGTCTATATTATGTGTAATTATATATATATGTATATTTACAGTATATACAGTATATATGCACACATACACACTTATACCTATATAATCTGCTCTCCAGAGAGCGTCGCCTCTCCTCAGGAACTTAGCCGCTTCCGACGGATAGCCTTCGTGCCTGGGCATCATGCAAGGGGGTAAACCAAGATATGAACGATGAAAGATACACTGGTTGATGGGTTATTATTAGAGTGAGCTATAATACCAGGGTGGGGATTTGTAGGGAAAGCTATCAACCAGCGTATGATGAGCTGGCATAAGGCTATTTTTAATGGCTATGGAAAAGAAGCCTGGTATCCCCAGGGACTCATCCATCCGTCACTGGAATGATGGAAATTGTAGATGCAACTATCCCAAAGCCTTGTTTCAGTTTAGTGAAATATTGTAATTAATCACTGATCCAGAAAAATGGTGGATATTCCATATCTATGTTGGCTGACATAGATGTAATATATTCATATATATATAACATATGTACATGCGGATGATGGTCTGTAAGGGAAACATCCCTAAACGGCCGAACTTTTTGGAGGCTTGAAATATGTCTAACGTATGGTGCGATATAGCACCAGCATCCACCGACTAATGTGACATTTGACATAATATTGACATATGGAATCATATGGGTGCGTCTGCAAAGGTGTATACACCCTGGTTGTGGCAGTTTGATACAGAAAATTGTAATTAGCCAGTGGATAATACATGGTACCCTGTTTTTAGACAAATCTGTATGAGGAATTATAGAGGACTTGGTTCCAAAATTGTTTCAACTGGTTCAGACTTGTCAGCTAGGCTATACTCAGCAACCGACCGAAATGGTGGTATTCACACCGGGACCATTCTGTCTATTTCTAACATGTGAACTGCAGGGCATCTGGGTTTTGACCCATTTCCATATGGAGTTTTGATTTAAGTCATGAATGGCAAATGGACAATTTGATCGGATGCACGTACCTCTTGTAACTTTACTCAGATGTGGCAATTGACAGTATATGTTGTACATGCTGCTAGTAATTGGATGTAGACGAAACCAAGTAAATGTCCATGCCAAAGTAAAATCTGCTTTCAAAAATAAATCATAGTATATAAATATGAATCCGTGCTGCTTAGCCAACCCCGTTGTGGAGTTTCCATGCCCTCGGAGGCTGCTAGCGCTTTCCTGAGGCTGACTTCATTCCTGCAATGCTCAAGATCCAGGTGGGACTTTTCGGCCCGACCAAGTCATGGGGGTTTCAGCATGGTTCAGGGCGTCACCGAGTCATCCCAGGATTTGCCGATGTTTCGTTGGGGTGACCGTTGGTGACCAATGTCTGATATATTTTTGCTTCTTAAGCATCCAAAAACCATTGGGTGATAGACTTGTTAAAGCCACAATTCAAGTAAATCCGGCAATTAGAATTGATTAAATTCCAATTTGTGTGTGACTTCTAGCATCTCGTGGCCATGATGTCCGCACCACTTGCAGGGCATGCTGGCGCAAGTTCAGGGTGATCTGGAAGAGGTTGGGACCGGAACCTTTGGTGGTTCAGAATTGGATGCCCTAAAGAATTGGCTGTATGAGTGGATTTAGGGTATCCACAGCTTCTATCATCTTCTATCCAAGTTTAGAGAAAATCATAGAAAATCCTATTTTATATGTTTGATCATAACCTCATAGTCCTCATAGTTTGTGTGAAAATTGGATATCTCCAAGAATCGAAAGTTGATTTTATATTTTGGACATATCCAAAAAACCTGGAGAATTGTCTGAAAATCTCCAGAAAACCTGAAACCTGGCATGTATATTTTGGTTTCTAAATGAACCTGGGGAAAAGGTCTGGAAGAAATTCTGGAATGACCATGCCGCTGTCTTCACCTCGAGACCGTGCATTGTGACAATTTGTGGATCAGCGGATCAATGTTGATTATATTGGATGTGGGTTTACTAATGGTATATCTATGGTATATCTATGGTATATCTATGGTTATATCTATGGTATATCTATGGTTATATCTACAATTTCTTATATCTATGATTATCTATGGTATATCAATATTCACTGTGTTGGGAAGATGTTGCCAGCTGAGCATGTCCGTGCCCCTTTGACGCAGCGACGCGTTGTGTAGTGCCAGGAGTCCTGAGGCGCTGCGCAATCGCTACGGCTCGGGATAGGTCAAGACCTACAATAACTGGTTGGTGTTTTGGAACATTTTTTATTTTTCCATATATTGGGAATAACAATCCCAACTGACTAATATTTTTCAGAAGGGTTCAAACCACCAACCAGATAAAATGTGATTAAACAAAAGGTACTTGTAGAATTCCATGTAGATGGGCGTTGTTTAATGTTATAGTTATTTAGAGTTGTTTACATGTCACATCCACAATTCTCGGCGAATTCCCAGGGGTGATAACCATGGGTGAGCTGATGCAGATGGCCATTGAGCTTTCTGGGGGTACGGAGTTACTCTCAGGAAATGGGTGTGTCTGCAAATGTGTATTTAATGGGGATAGAATGAGATATTAACCAACTTACTATCCCATAGGATCCATGTATGCTATATATGGTGACATTTACCATCAATATACCCCAAATGTTAGCATATATGCCATACATGGATCCTATGGGTATGATGATTTGGGTGCGTTCGCAAATGGTGGATACCCATGGATACCCAAAAAAATCTCCTGATTCTACCAGGAGAATCAATGAATGATAAACCAGAGGATCTAGGGCGGTTCCCCGAAATTTTCAGACAGACCCAAATGGCAGTGTGTCAAAACCTTGTACCCCTGGTGAACCTCAAAATAGCTGGTAAATGGATGTTCATCCCCCTAAAAATGGTATTAATAGGTATTGATCCATACCCAAATCCCAAATATCACAGTGATGGAAGAGTTCGTTCTGACATCTTGCCCACTGAGCTAGGTGGCTGGTCAGTATGTAGGTAGGTTATGGTAGGTTGTTTTATTCTATACCGAGGTATAGGGGGCTACTAACCAGTTAGCTACCTCCACGGCACATCTGCGGCCCCCCGTGAAGGAGAAACCAATGATTCTCAAATGCACGTTTCCTCGAACCCAAATGATCCCAATTTTGGAGCATTTGACCGACAAAAAGCGACAAATATGAACAGTGGGAGGTTGAACCGTCTAAACATATCCCACATATTCCCAAATAATACGTATCATATTCTTATCGTATCTATTCCCAGACTGACTTGTTTTGCTATTTGGATTATTTGGCTTCATGTTTAAACAAAGGCAGTTTTTTACCCTGGCCTTCTCGAAGGTGACAACAAACCCTGGCCGCAGAGCCATGAAGACCGTGGCAACGACCAAAGATGTCGATTCGATCTTGCGGGAACCCCGACACTGCTGGAGAAAGAAGTTGCTGCCTGGGTATATTGTTATTGTTTCCTTTCTCTCTGTGTGTGTGTGTCAAGTTGGTTTTATCATTGTGGTCATTGCTATTATTGATTCTTATTTTGTTTGTCATCATCAGTTTGTTTATCACTGCATATTATGTGTATATATACAATTATGTAAAATTACATGTGATGAAGTGGGTGTGCATTATATACAAATCTACGATTATACGCAAATGCCTGTCCTGTTGTATCCACAGATTTGCCGCCACTCAATAACATACTATCCAGTGCTTGAGCAGTGTGGTAGCAAAACTACCGGAGGGAAACAGTTTTATTGCGCTTGAACACGATTCCAGAGGAAACTCATCGACTCTCATCGTACAGCATCTGAGGAGGCTAGCAATCTAGAATCATGTTCTGACGATACATGTAGATACTTCTGTTCATGTAAGGATACTTTTGTAGGAACAACTCTCTCTTGATTGCGGCTCCCACCGAAGCTTCACTTTTAAGGCCTTTTTACCTAGCGATCACGCGAGAATTCAGTGCATACCATGGCAAGTTCAACTGCAATCAGCCCATGATCTGGGTTTTTCAGGTATTCAAAGATCAGCAAATCATGGAATGAAGCCCAGCAAATCCGACAATGAAGTCATCATCATGGCGACATGTTTTTTTCTCATGGAATTCTGAAGAACTATCGGCTCAAGGTCCAGCCTCAGTTGGGCACGCACGTTGTGTTTTTTGACAAACGACATCCCCGAGTCAGCTGAAAGCCAAAAGGGACAAAAGGGACCAAGGAAGCCGACTAAAAAAACACCCAGTTTGAAGGCATCAGCACTCTGGCAGTTTGGTCATTGTTTCTATCGGAAAATTCACAAAGATATCCAAGATATCTAAGATGTCTAGGATGATCTTTGGGATACGGAGTTAAAGGTCAAAACATGTCAAAACCAAAAGCTGATAAGACATTATAAAATATTATAAACCCATGATAAACCTATGAAATCTGATTGAAATCCTGTGAAGTTTATGAACGGCTGAACCTTTCAATCAGAGAACGGCACAACGGCATCGCGGCATGAAAAAATCCCATCGATCCGTTGGGATGCAGCGCATGGATTGAATATGGAGGCCGCTGAGGAGAATGACAAGTCGGTCTCAGATCTCAAAGAGACAGTGCAGGAGTCGTTCAACAATTATCAAGTTGCTGGGTTGAAAACATCTAGTTATGGAAAATCTTAAGTGTTAAATCTGTTAGATTTAAGTGACATATTGTAGGTATTCATATGTTATATAAGAATATAAAAGATATGGTCATGAAGTCATCATGTTTCATCATCATTGTGTTTGGCATCGGACTGGCACTGATCTTTCTGCAAACTCATGGAGCTACGGGATGCTTCAAGCCCCGAGGTTGACTGCGTGAATTTCACGGTGTTGACTTCTGACGAGATCTCCACCTACAGCGAAGTAGAGGTCTTGAACCAGAACAACTATGACTCTTGAAGAGTGTTCTTAAGGATGAATGATGAATCCAGCCTCCTATGGGAATGTTATGGGATACCAGTAGTACCGCACCAGTAGCGGTGGCGGAAGTTTCAAAAATAGGAAACCTATAGGAGAGCTTGGTTGTTGTGAATCACGGATGGAAGAGCGAATCCACTGATGGACCGAAAGGTGGTTGGAGTTGTGTTTTTGAAGTGGCTGCAATGGTTGCAGTGGTCACCTCTTCCTCAACTGCTTGATGTAGTGTGGTGTGGTGTAGCGCAGTTGTAGTTGTAGTGTAGAGTAGTGGATTTGTAGTTGTAGTGCAGTGTAATTAGTATGTGTGTTGTTGTAGTTGCAGTTGCGGTTGTAGTTGTGGTGTGGTGTAATTAGTGTAGTGCTAGTGTAGTGTAGTGTAGTGTACTGTAGTGTTGTGTACTGTAGTGTAGTATAGTGTGCTGTAGTCTAGTGTAGTGTAGTGTAAAGTAGTGTAGTTGTAGTTATAGCTGCCGTTGTAGTTGTAGTCTAGTGTAGTGTAGTGTAATTAGTCTAGTGTAGTGTGCGGTAGTTGTAGTTGTAGCTGTAGTGTTGTGTAATGTGTTGTAGTTGTAGCGTAGTTGTACCGTACTGTAGCGTACTGTAGTGTAGTGTAATTAGTGTAGTGTAGCGTAACGTAGTGTAATGTAGTGTAGTTGTAGTTGAAGTTGTAGCTGTATTCGTAGTGGTAGTTGTAGCTGTAGTGTGGTGTAATTAGTGTAGTGCAATGTAGTGTAGTGTACTGTGTGTTGTGTACTGTAGTGTAGTATAGTGTGGTGTAGTCTAGTGTAGTGTAGTGTAAAGTAGTGTAGCCATGTGTAGTTGTAGTTGTAGCTGTCGTTGTAGCTGTAGTGTAGTGTAATTAGCGCAGTGTACTGTGGTGTAGTTGTAGCTGTAGTTGTAGTGTTGTGTAACGTGTCTTAGTTGTAGTTGTAGCTGTAGTTGTAGTGTACTGTAGTGTAGTGTAATTATATAGTGTAGTGTAGAGAAATGTAGTGTAGTGTAATGTAGTGTAGTTGTATTTGGAGGTGTAGCTGCATTTGTAGTAGTAGTTGTAGTTGTAATGTAATGTAATTAGTGTAGTGTACTGTAATTAGCGTATTGTAGTGTAATTAGTGTAGTGTAATGTAATCAGTTCAGTGTACCATAGAGTATTTTGCACATGTAGTTGTATTTGTAGTTGTAGAAGTAGTGTAGTTGCAGGTGTAGTTGTAGTTGTCTATCTATCTAGCTAGCTGTCTATCTGTAAGCTTGAAAACGCAGCAATTCCGCGAGACTTCAATTTTTGAACTTGACAACATCAAAACCGAGACAATTCTGCGAGACTTCCTCAATTTTTGAACTTGACAAAATCAAAAACGGAACAATTCTGCGAGACTTCCTCAATTTTCGAAGTTGACAACATCAAAAATGAAACAATTCTGCGAGACTTCCTTCAAAAATGGAAAGTTAAATGCAGAGCTGACGCCCTCGTACCAATGCGTTTTGCGATTGTTCCACTCCATTTGTCTAAACTACTGTGCCTACCACGAAAAAGTGATGCCATGTCATACGAAGTGCTGCACCTGTCACGCAAAATCATCTTCCCAAAACTGAAGATCTGCAACCCCTCTCAGGAAATCAGCGCCCGGACCTCCTAGTCCTAGCATCTCTGATAAACATGTCTCTTGTACTGCGCCTGCCACAGAAAATTCATCTTGGCAGATCCTCTTCAAATGTCCCACGCCTGCCACCGTTTTTGGAAACGCTACAAAACCCTCACGTTTTGCTCACTTTTGACAAGGTGCACAATCCCTTGCGCCTGCCACGCGAAACGACATCTGAACCTCCAAAAGTGGTCTGAACATGAGGTGTTTTTAACATTTTGACATCGAAATGTGCTTCGCGCCACAACGGCGTGCACTTTTTCGACATCTCAACTTCCAAAAGTGGTCCGAACATGAGGCGTTTTGTACAATTTGACTTCGAAATGTGCTTCGCGCCACAACGGCGTGCACTTTTTCGACATCGCAACTGTTAAAAGTGCTCCGGAGCTGAGGTGTTTTGTACATTTTGACTTGGAAATCTGCTTCGCGCCACAACGGCGTGCAATTTTTCATCTCTCATCTGGCCAGCTGGCTCCGCACCCGCCGCTTTAGCGAGCCTACTTTTCGACCCTCCGGAGCCACAAATCATTGGAAAAACAGAGTGTTTCGCGACTTTCTTACCTTTTCGCGCATCTGCATCTTCTTTCTTCTTACTCTTTCTCTTCTACTCTTCTTTCTTCTAATCTTTCTCTTCTCTCTGCCTCTTCCCATCTCTGCTTTTCATCTGTCCATATTGTCGGAAGTTTGACTTCTAAACTTCCTTCGACAAATGGATACAATATTTGTGACTTGGATGATGTTGGATGACGTCTCCTATCTTATCCTTCCAAATGATCCAGAAGACAGCAATGGGATGATCACAGCCAAAAAATCCCCACGAAAATACGAGTATTGAAGCAGACCATCACTGGGAATTAAGGGAACATTGATTTGTGTGAATTTATGTATGTGGCTGTGGTGTCCATGTGTCCATGTTTATTTGTCAGATTTTGTCAGCCTTGTTGGGGAAGAGGGTCCAACTTGACCGTTGCGTTTTTGTTGTTCAAGGGGGAATGCAATCAACTGTATTCACCCAGAAAGCAGCCTTACCAATCCTTTCCTTGGCTGCCCCTCCCTGCACACCATTTGCGAAGGATAAATGGGGGCATGGATAAAAAGGATCTGAATCCAGATCAGGAAGCAGATGTGTTTCACCAGAAGCATAGGTAGAAATCTAAAACGTAGTCGTAAAGACTTGTTTGTCTCTTGAAAAGTGTTGAAATCGAAAAGATAAACAAACCCAGGGAATTTTGCCATTTGATTGTTTCACCAGTATAGCATTGAACCATCCATGTGTCATGTTGGACCAAGGACATTACAACCGAAAAGACCTTCATTTTCGGCCCACTGGATTCTCGCATGGGCAGTGACTTATTTGCAGCAAGGGGGACAACATGTACAAAATGATTTAGTCGTGATTTTTCTGATTCGTGGTTTCAAGCACTTTGTATATATGATTATGTATGCAACTCTTTTAATGTCTATTGCAGTAATTAACGAACCTGCCCTCAGCATGGCCACTCATTGACACCTTACACTAATTGCTGTCTTTGCTTGTCCACTCATCAAGGAAGTCGGCCCTGCTTAAACTCCAAATTTTACATCCACATGTTTCTTGACCAGACATCTCAACCTCCAATTCTAAAAGTCCATCCTTCACTGATATTCACTGATCATCACTGATCAATGTGATGAATTTATATGGTTATGGGTGAAAAATTAGCCACACCTAAAATATCCTAAAATTGGATGATTCATACTAAAAATGACCCGAATCTGCTTCTTTTTGTTGGGCCAACAGCAATTTCTGACCCACTCCCATGGCAGGCAACAGCAAAGCTGGGCTCTGTGGCACATGCAACAAGCGCATCGATGAGTGCGTGGGCCACTTCGGACACATCAGCCTAGCCTTGCCGGTGTTCCACGCGGGGTTTCTGAGGCCACTGGGTTTGGAGCTGTTTTCAGGGAAAATGTTGGTCATGTCAGATTTAAGCTTCAGAGATGAAGATTTAACATAATTTAATCAATTTACTGAATTAATTAAGAATTAAAGGACCGGATAACCCCACATGTTACCAACTTCTTTAGACTTAGACTGACCATAGAAGAGCAAGAAGGGAAGAGGAAGTATAAGAGTGATGGAGCGGTGATGGTGGGTGAGTTTGTGTGTATGTATGTATGTTCATGTACAGTGAGTGAGTGAGAGTGTGAGTGAGTGATGCGAGTGTGGTGTGTGTGAGTGAGGGATGTGAGAGTGAGTGAAGTGAGTGAAGTGAGTGAAGTGAAGTGAAGTGAAGTGAAGTGAAGTGAAGTGAAGTGAAGTGAAGTGAAGTGAAGTGAAGTGAAGTGAGTGAGTGGGTGAGTGAGTGAGTGCGCTAGGTGAGGTAGGTGAGGTAGGTGAGGTAGGTGAGGTAGGTGAGGTAGGTGAGGTAGGTGAGGTAGGTGAGGTAGGTGAGGTAGGTGAGTGAGTGAGTGAATGTGAGTGAGTGTGAGTGATGGTTTTCTCCAGAGCTTCTATGAGCTTCTCCCATCTTCCTGGTGGCCCCAGGCTGCCTTTGGCCGGTGGATAGTCGGGCGTCCAAGTCGCACCCTCCTGCCAATATGCATTGGCCTGGACAAAAGAACTGGCTTGAAGGCCAAAAATGCCAGCAAAAACATGAACACCACCAAAGACATGTTCAAGATGGCGCTTGCAGTCGAGTATATGAAGGCGGTTGTCTCAGATGCGACTTGGATCCCTGCAGTTTGTGAGGCGCATAATGTTGTGGATGGATGGCACATCCAGTCGAAAACAGTGGTTTGCCAGAGAGGAGTCAAAGCGTTGCACGCAGTCGAAGCAGTACAAAAATCTGCTCAGAGAATTTCAGCGGCCATACTGCATGGGCTACTTGCTGAGAAGAAACAATCTAGCATCTTGACCGGGAACACACCGGTCCCAAATCCAGACCCCAGACAATCCAAGGAGGATGCACGGCAGGAGAATGCGGATGAAGAGCAGGAACAACAGGACTCAGAGGAGTTTGGGCCCATCCAGAACTTCGGCACAGCCAGTTTGAGTGAGTGAGTGAGTGAGTGAGTGGGTGGGTGGGTGAGTGAGTGAGTGAGTGAGTGAGTGTGTGAGTGTGTGAGTGAGTGAGTGTCTGCGTTCTCTTTTCCGTTCCCGGCACAGACTGGAAACATCATAACTGCATGGCATAACTTAAAAGTGATTTGAATAGCCTACACCAAGTCAAGTCAATGTGGGGAGCAAAAACCCCACACGTCAATGTGAGGAACAAACTGTTGGTGTGCCTGACATATTCAACACCATACATGTTTAACACACATTCGAAACGGCCTCGCCTTTCCAGCCTTCCGACACACTATCAAAACGATGGTGTGCTCACCATACTTTCGCTGACCAAAGTAATGTTCTGCACTCTTTCGAGCGCAGCCGCACATTTTGTGAATTCTTTCTGCATGCCCTGTGGCTGGTAAACATCGCTGGCACATGAACATGATGATGATGATGATGATGATGATCTCTATCTATGTCTCTATCTCTCCATCCATCCATCTATCTATGTCTCTCTCTCTCTCTCCCTATCTCTCTATCTATCTATCTTTCAATCCATCTATCTATCGATCTATCGATCGATCGATCTATCTGTCTATCTATCCGTGCATCCATCCATCAATCAATCCATCTATCTATTTCTCTCTCTCTATCTCGTCTATCTATCTATCTATCTATCTGTCTATCTGTCCTTACATCAGGATATCTATCTATCTACCAATCAATCTATCTATCTATTCATCGATCGATCTCTCTGGCTATCTATCCATCTATCTATCTATCTAGCAATCTATCTGTTCAATCTATCCATCAACAATCCATCCTGCATGAGTGAGTGAGTGAGTGAGTGAGTGAGTGAGTGAGTGAGTGAGTGAGTGAGTGAGTGAGTGAGTGAGTGAGTGAGTGAGTGAGTGTGTGAGTGTGTGAGCGAGTGAGTGAATGAGTGAGTGAGTGAGTGAGTGAGTGAGTGAGTGAGTCCGACCCCTTGGCAGTGCACATTGTCCCACGCCTGCCACGCAAAAGAGGCGGAGACCAAGGGACGCCAGGGCGTACATCCAACCCCTTGGCAGTGCACATTGTCCCACGCCTGCCAAGCAAAAGAGGCGCAGACCAAGGGACGCCAGGGCGTACATCCGACCCCTTGGCAGTGCACATTGTCCCACGCCTGCCACGCAAAAGACGCGGAGACCAAGGGACGCCAGGGCGTACATCCGACCCCTTGGCAGTGCACATTGTCCCACGCCTGCCACGCAAAAGAGGCGGAGCCCGAGGGACGCCAGGGCATACATCCACCCCTTGGCAGTGCACATTGTCCCACGCCTGCCACGCAAAGAGGCGGAGCCCGAGGGATGCCAGGGCGTACATCCGACCCCTTGGCAGTGCACATTGTCCCACGCCTGCCACGCAAAAGAGGCGGAGCCCGAGGGACGCCAGGGCGTACATCCGACCCCTTGGCAGTGCACATTGTCCCACGCCTGCCACGCAAAAGAGGCGGAGCCCGAGGGGTACATCCGACCCCTTGGCAGTGCACATTGTCCCACGCCTGCCACGCAAAAGAGGCGAAGCCCGAGGGACGCCAGGGCGTACATCGGACCCCTTGGCAGTGCACATTGTCCCACGCCTGCCACGCAAAAGAGGCGGAGCCCGAGGGACGCCAGGGCGTACATCCGACCCCTTGGCAGTGCACATTGTGCCAGGCCTGCCACGCAAAAGAGGCGGAGCCCGAGGGACGCCAGGGCGTACATCCGACCCCTTGGCAGTGCACATTGTCCCACGCCTGCCACGCAAAAGACGCGGAGCCCGAGGGACGCCGTGAGAGTGAGTGAGTGTGTGTGTGTGAGTGAGTGAGTGTGAGTGAGTGAGAGTGAGTGAGTGTGTGTGTGTGTGAGTGAGTGAGTGAGTGAGTGAGTGAGTGTGTGTGTGTGAGTGAGTGGAGTGAGTGAGTGTGTGTGTGTGAGTGAGTGAGTGAGTGAGTGAGCGTGAGTGAGTGAGTGAGAGTGACTGAGTGTGTGTGTGAGTGAGTGAGTGTGAGTGAGTGAGTGAGAGTGAGTGTGTGTGTGAGTGAGTGAGTGTGAGTGAGTGAGTGAGTGAGTGAGAGTGAGTGTGTGTGTGAGTGAGTGAGTGAGTGAGTGAGTGAGTGTGTGTGTGTGAGTGAGTGAGTGTGAGTGATGGAGTGAGTGAGTGAGTGAGTGAGTGAGTGAGTGAGTGAGTGAGTGAGTGAGTGAGTGAGTGAGTGAGTGTGTGTGTGTGTGAGTGAGTGAGTGTGAGTGATGGAGTGAGTGAGTGTGAGTGAGTGAGTGAGAGTGAGTGTGTGTGTGTGAGTGAGTGAGTGAGTGAGTGAGTGTGTGTGTGTGAGTGAGTGAGTGTGAGTGATGGAGGGAGGGAAGGGCGGGAGGGAAGGAGGAGCGGATACAGAACTAAAACAAAAACCCCACACGTCAATGTGGGGAATAATGAACATATGTATTTTGAATATTCATACTATGGATATTATATTTGTGGGACATGGATATTTCGCCCATATTTTTTGATATACTGTAGTACAGTATATTGATCGTATCCATATATGGACAGTGGGTAAAAAAAAAACAGCTCTTTATGGAGATGTTCACATCCGACGACCAGGTATATTTGATATGAAGACCATGGGTTTTCGGGTTTTGACTGCCAAAAAGAGGGCATCTGCTAGCAGACTGGAAAGGAACTGAGTCGACCTTGGATATATTTTAATGATGGGGATGTGTATGGAAAAGATTGGAACAGTACTATCCAGCTAAAAAGATGATGTGGAGGATTGTGGAGGGTATCTACCATTGGCCATACAGATAGGATTACCCTCTGGTTCTTTAACATAGCCATGGAAAATGGCCCATTTATGTCCATTTATAGATGGTTGACCTGGGTTTACCTATTATATAAAAATTGTGATTTTCCATGGCTATGTTAAATAACCAGATGGTAATATAATCCAGAGATGATACAAAAAGGTGGACGGAAGCAGTGAAGCTATTTGATTAACACACTTTTTGTGGGTTGAAGCATCACAAATGGGCAAAGAATCCGAAAGAGATTGCTGGTTTGTACTAAATATGGTGGTATCATCAGGCGTTCTCAAGGGAATTATCAAGGGTTACCCTCTGGTTATTTAACATAGCCATGGAAAATCACCATGTTTAATAGGTAAACCATCTATAAATTGGCCATCTATACCATGGCTATGTTAAATAACCAGAGGGTATATTGAGTCCTTGAATGCGGATTATAGGTAGGCTTCAGGAAGACGGAGGGTACTGCTGGAACCAAACGATCCCAGTAGCCCAAGCATCAGGGCGCTGGATCTCGGCTTTAGGATTTCGAATGAGTCTTGGAGCGGGAGGGAATGCGATTTTTAAAAACCCCATAGGTTTGCTTTGAACATGAGAATTCTTGTTCTTTTCCCGGGCTTAGGCACTGGCGCACTGGCTCAATATGATGGACCCCAACTTTTGGTTCAATAGCATGGTAAAAAGCATCTATATAGATTAATTATGATCTAATCAATTTTGTGCAGATTTGACTCCCAGTGAGCCATACCTGTGTCGCATACGACGTACCCAATGTGCTTTCTGATATATTTTTTCAATGTGGGTTTGGGCCGCGAATCTGTTGTATGTTTACACTGACCCTTGTGAGGCACACGCATCAGGTGCTTCAAACCATTTGCAAAGTCTCTCGTTCGCAACACCTGCGGAACCCTTGTACACCAAACCCCAGAATAGAGGATGTTGCTGAAATCCTTTCTTTGAGAGGTGCTGGTATTCTGGACAGGTGTTGATTTGGTATTTCAAAACTCCTCAGTATTTTCTAGAGATCTTTTTCTGGTGTTCTGGGTTTTTTCTAGTCTTTTTCTGGTGTTCTGGTCTTTTTCTAGTTTTTTTTTGTTTTTTCTCTAGTGTTTTTCTAGTCCTTTTCGGTTTGGTTTTTTTCTGATGTTCTGATTTTTTCTAGCATTATTCTGTTCTGGTATTTTTTGATATTTTTTCTGGTGTTTTGTTTTTGTCTACTATTTTTCTGGTCTTTTCCTGTCCAAGATTTTGAATATAGCTGTTCAAAACACCGCTTGAATTCGGACTGCTATACCAAGAGGGTCTTCCAAAAACACCAATTTCTGCAGAAGGATTCCATAGATTTCCATCTGCATCAATGAACTCGACTGGGCCAACTCGGTGGTTGCGGGGGATTACCATCTATAGGCCATTGTGTTTTAAGTATTATTGTAGAGCTTCGCACACCGGCGACGCCGGTAGGGGTCGGGGGAGGGAAAGAGAGAGGGGGATGTCATCTGAACTTGCGAACATGACATGCTGAGGGTCGGCGGCCTATCTTGGGGCTATGTTGGCCCAGCTTGGGGCTATGTTGGCCCATCTTGAGGCTATGTTGGCCTATGCCTATGCGCACAAAGTGTTGTAATTTACAGCATTTTGCGCTGTGAGAGGGCAAGAACCCGTGTAAATACAACAGTTTTAGTCCCCGAAAGTGGCTAAAACATTCTTATTTACAGAGTTTCGTTCACATCACGATCTTCGATTTTTTGAAAAACGTGCAAATACCAGCGTTTGTTGCATGCAGCAAGACAAAAAATCGGTTCAAAAAGTGCAAAAAATGCTGTAATTTACAGGGGAGTGGCCCCGTCACAAGCAAAAAACTGCGTAAATACCAGCGTTTCGGCGTCCAAAAGTTGCCAAAACACCGCTATTTACAGTGTTTCGTGCCTTCCACGTTTGCTTGAAATTGCAGAAACATTGTAAATACCAGCATTTTTTGCGATCAACCCGCCAAAAATGCTGTAATTTACAGTGTTTTTTTGCTTGGCTTAGCACTGGTATTTACAGCATTTTCTGCGTTTGTGCATGGCTCCCGCCAACGACGTTAAAACGCAAAAATGTTGTAATTTACAGCATTTTGTGACTTCCGAAAAGCGAAAAATCGTCCGAAAAATGTGTCAAAACGGCATTTTTTTCCGATTTTAGGACCTCCCAAACGCATCTTGAAATTTCACCCTCTTTTTGTCCACCCCAGACCCCGAAAAACGTGAAAACCCCACCAGGCTGAAGGATTTTAGGGGAGGGTCGCCGGAGGGTCGGCGGCACCGGCGCGCCCCCGGGTAGCTAAAGCTATGCTTAGCCACCACCACCGGACGGCGTCGCCGGATTAAGGGGCTACGCCCCCTGCCGCCGACCCCTGGGAGAGAGGGGGAGTTGACACATACGTCACTTCCGGAACCTAGAAGAAAACTATATGGGTACGAGTCAAAATACAAGGTATGGATCAAGGCGCCAAAGCTACACACGATCCATACCCCCCAATCCATACTTTGATCCATACCCTTGATCCATACCCCAGATCCATACCCCTTTCTCGTTGAAGAAAGACTGATGCTGGCCTTAACGATGCTTTTTATCCTAATATATACTGCTTCTGGTCGTCGTACTGCTACTCCCATCGCTACTACCGTTGCTTCTACTGCTGCCTCCACTGCCTCCGCTGCTGCTGCCGCCGCCACTACTAGTGATTATCCTCCCAGGAGCTGCTGCTACTGCTCCTGCTGGTCGTGCTCTCGCTGCTGGTGCTGGCTCATGTTCTCCGTGTGCTTCGGTTGTTGGACAAATGTAACTAGTTGACTAGCTACTCGCAATATTGCAAGTGCACCTTGGAGGCTTGTAAGACCGGTTCTACTTCCACTAGGTGCTTATTGTACTTCTAGTGGTGCTATGACTACAAGTCCTTCTGTTTCTACTTTGCCTGGCACGTGTAGAACTAAAAAAGCATGGTGTCCTGATCCATACCCCGATCCAGACCCGTTCCATGCCTGGTCCATATCCGAACCCAGTCACGCCACAACAAGTGCCAATATGAACGTTGCTTTCTGAACCTACAAGAAAGCTAGCTGTCTGACCTGTCTTCCAGCCGCCAAAGCTCATACACGGCGCGATTGCCATGCCAAAACAGCAGGGTCTTGAGGGACGGACCGGGCCTGCGGGCCACGGCCGCCACGACCTGTCTTCCAGCCGCCAAGGCTCACACAGGGCGCGCTCGCCACACCGAAACAGAAGGGCCCTGAGGGACGGATGGGGCCTGCGGGCCACGGCCCCCACCTGCCTAACGTCGCCCCCTGAACCCACAAGAAAAGCAGCCGTCTGACCTAAAACGGCGCCTCCGCCACAGCCAAACAGCAGGGCCCTGAAGGATGGACCGGGCCTGCAGGCCACCGCACTCAGTGCCTAACGTCGCTTTCTGCACCTACAAGAAAAGTAACTCTCTTTGCTGTCTTCCAGCCGCCAAGGCTCAAACACGGCGCGCTCGCCACACCGAAACAGCAAGGCCCTGACAAACGGACCGGGCCTGCGGGCCACGGCCCCCACTGCCTAACGTTGCTTTCTGAACCTACAAGAAAGCAAGCTGCCTGACCTGTCTTCCAGCCGCCAAAGCTCATACACGGCGCGATTGCCACGCCAAAACAGCACGGTCCTGAGGGACGGACCGGGCCTGCGGGCCACGGCCGCCACGACCTGTCTTCCAGCCGCCAAGGCTCACACAGGGCGCACTCGCCACACCGAAACAGCAGGGCCCCGAGGGACGGACGGGGCCTGCGGGCCACGGCCCCCACTGCCTAACGTTGCTTTCTGAACCTACAAGAAAAGTAGCTGTCTGACCTAAAACGGCGCCTCCGCCACAGCCAAACAGCAGGGCCCTGAAGGACGGACCGGGCGTGCGAGCCACGGCCGCCACGACCTGTCTTCCAGCCGCCAAGGCTCACACAGGGCGCGCTCGCCACACCGAAACAGCAGGGCCCTGAGGGACGGACGGGGCCTGCGGGCCACGGCCCCCACTGCCTAACGTTGCCTTCTGAATTGCCTAGAAACGAGCTCCAAACTTAGCTTGCCCGTGTCTTCTTGCAGCTGGCGTGCGTCCTGCACAGGTCCGGTCAAAGGACCCCTCCGCAGGGCCCAAACACCATGGCACTGAAGGACGGATCGGGCCCGCAGCCGGCAGCCCACGGTGCCTAACGTTGCTTTCTGAACTGCCTAGAAACTAGCTTCAAACCTTGCTTTTCCCTGCCTTCCTGCACTGCCAACTGCCACTTTGCCTGCGTCATCTTGCAGCTCAAACCTAGCTTTTCCCTGCGTTCCTGCACTGCCAACAGCCAACTTGCCTGCGTTGTCTGACAGCTGGCTTTCGTGCGGCACAGCTCCGGTCAAGGGACTTCCTCGCAGGGCTAAAACACCATGGCAGTGAAGGACGGATTGGGCCCGCGGCCCGTAGCCCAGAGTGCCAAACATTACTTTCTGTCGCTCGTTTACTCTTGCTTCTGCATTCTTGCTTCTAACTTCTTGTTTCGTGCTTCTTTCGCTTGCTACGTTCGCTGAGACTGCCTCTCCTTTCTCGCTTCCTTTTTTGGGCTTCTTACTCTGCACCTGGCTTCCCTTTCTGTCCCCCCCTCGCTTGCCCCTCACTTGCACTGCACAACACTTGTTGCTTGTAATCTCTTCTCTGACGCGCTCCCCCTGCTGTCGGCAGGGGTCGGCGGATATATATATATATATATATATATCGAATTTAAATCTATATCATCCATCCATCAATCAATCTAAGAGTTCTATTTTCATATATATATATATAATCTATATATATATATCGAGTTTAAATCTATATCATCCATCCATCAATCAATCTAAGAGTTCTATTTTCATATATATATAATCTATATATATTATCTATATATAATATATATATATATATATCACTTGTATAGACGAGATGTCATGTGATGGCTCCCCAAGGCCTGCGGCCGTTTGATGCTGTCGCCCGAGATGGCTTTGCGCTACGTGCGACGGCTGCGGAAGCCCACAACGGACGACCTGCAGAAACAGAGCTTGCACAGGAAGAGACTTGGGAACAAAACATGGGGACAACATAGGGAAAATGATGATTTCATAGGATTTCAATGGGGATATACTGGGGATTTGTGATATATGCATATCAAGATGATACAGTATTTGGGCGTAAAATGGGACTTGTTCACCTTCAAAAAAAAGGGATTTGACATGATTTAACCAAAGATGTTTCATGGAAAGATGGGTGTGTCTGAAAATGGTTAGTCAAATTAACCCTAATATATGGCCAGCGTAGTAGGGAAAATGATGATTACGCTGTGGATTTGCAAGAGACTTTGCTACTTGTAGGGGCCAAAACCCTGCTATACCCTGCTGACTTGACACAAAAAATCATTTGCAAACGGATGTTGAATGATGTTCATCTACCCAAAAATAGCTACCCATCCCCACTTGCTCATTGGCAAATTTTAAAAACGGAAATGTCTGATCAATGTGACTTGCACAATGAAGAGGGTGAACACGGGGATCTTAATTGTGAAACTGTGGATCTTACACACCAAAGTCAGGGGCTTTGACGACATGTTTGAAGTAAGTAGTTGCATGTAGTTGCCAAATCATCTTCAGTGACGTTCAGTTGCGCCTGCGCCAAGGATCTTGGAAAGCTGCAAGCTGACCCGGGTGTGTCCACATTGTCGGGCAACTTGGTCCGGATTTTTTTTTCATAGGAAATCTATGGGACATCTATGGAAATCTAATGGAAATTCAACGGAAATCTATAGCATGTTCCCAAAGATTCAAAGATGGGGTATGGGTGGGTATTCTGTGATAAAATATGTAAAACAAGTCGTTGTTTCAGTACCCGGAAGGTCCTGAAAGTTCGGCATGTGACCGCGGCACATCCGCAGGAAATTCTGCGGAGTTTGACAAGAAATGGATTGAGTTGTGGGTTCCTAGATCCCTGAAACCAATTCTTGCCGGTTCAGTAGGGTTTTCGGTACGGGTATAGCTGGCGTCACTAGCAAGATCTGGGAAGAGCCAGCCAATTGTTTGATCATGTGGTTTCACTGGTGTGGTAGAGCGTGTTCACATGATTCTTTTTGTTTTTCCATGTTTTTCCATGTTGTTCCCAAAAACATCCTGAAGGATCTGGTCTGAAGTATCAAAACTTCCGCCAAAGACATCCACAGACCACCTGGGCACTGACGAGTGGAGGGTCGACCCCAAACGCCGCTCAACTCATGGCTACTGAATGGTACTGAGGAGCATAACGCTTCCGTGCGGAAAGGAAGTGGCGTGCCATTGATGATTAAGCATCAGGTTGGCCCCTCCAACAAGAATCTCGCCTGGGGGGGGAGTATAATATACTGGTTGGTGGTTTGGAACATGGCTTTTATGTTTCCATAATATATGGGAATAACCATCCCAACTGACTAATATTTTTCAGAGGGGTTGAAACCACCAACCAGATTTAGTATATTATATGATTTGCTGGTTGGGAGATTGCTGATGATTTTGGAAGATCAAGGACAGACAATCATGGCAACGATAAGGCGTACCCTTTGGGAATCTGATAAATCCATATAAATCCCCAAATCCAAGAAGAACATGTTTAGATGAAGGATGTCCAATTGCAGGGTCAGGTCTGATTACCAAGTGTTATCTAATATGTATAGTGTATATATATATATATACGTAGGTATATCTAGACATACAGATACATACATATATATAATATATTATGTATATTTAATATTAAATATGCATATTAAATATATATATATGTATGGTTTGTAATGCAATCCTATGGTATGTTATGTATTGTTATGTAATGTTATTCAATGGTATGTAATGTTTTGTAATGTTTTGTAATGTTTTGTAATGTTATGTAATGTTATGTAATGGTATGTAATGTTATGTAATGTTATGTAATGGTATGTAATTGTAATGTTCTGTAATGTATGCAATGTATGGTATGCTAATGTATGGTACGGTAATGTATGGTTCGCTAAAGTATGACATGGTAGTGTTTGGTATGGTAATGTACGATACGGTAACGTATGGTATGCTATGGTATGGAATGGTATGTATATATATACATATATGTCATTATGTATATATATATATTTATGTATGTATGTATGTAATGTAATGAAATGTAATGTGATGTAATGTGATGTGATGTAATGTAATGTAATTTAATTAATGTAATGTAATGTAATGTTAGTAAATGTTTTGTTATGGTATGGATATGGTATGGTTTGGTATGGTATTGTATGTATGTATGTATGGATCTATGTATGTATGCATGCATGCATGTATGTATGTATGTGTATATGTATGTATGGTATGTATGGTATGTATGGTATGTATGTTATGTATGGTATGTATGGTATGTATGGTATGTATGGTATGTATGGTATGTACGGTATGTATGTAATGTATGTAATGTATGTAATGTATGTAATGTTTGTTATGTGTGTTATGTGTGTTATGTGTGTTATGTGTGTTATGTGTGTTATGTCTGTTATGTATGTTATGTATGTAATGTATGTAATGTATGTAATGTATGTAATGTATGTAATGCATGTAATGCATGTAATGCATGTAATGCATGTAATGCATGTAATGTATGTAATGCATGAAATTGGATGTAATGTATGTAATGTATGTAATGTATGTAATGTATGTAATGTATGTAATGCATGTAATGCATGTAATGCATGTAATGTATGTAATGTATGTAATGTATGTAATGTATGTAATTTATGTAATGTATGTAATGCATGAAATTGGATGTAATGTATGTAATGTATGTATGTATGCATGCATGCATGTATTTAATGTTATGTAATGTTATGTAATGTTTTGTTATGTTATGTTATGGTATGGTATGTCATGGTATTGTATGCCATGGTATGGTATGTATGTGTATAGGTATGTAGGTGTGTAGCTATGTATGCATGCAACGCAATGCCATGCAAAGCAATGCAACGCAATGGGCTTCAATGCAATGCACTGCAATGCAATGTAATGCAATGTATGCATGTATGTATGTAATGTAATGTAATGTAATGTAATGTAATGTAATGTAATGTAATGTAATGTATGTATGTATGTATGTATGTAATGTATGTATGTAATGTATGTATGTATGTATGCATGTATGTATGTAATTGATTTTTGCATAAAACTAATGTATATATGTAATTCATGTTGTTCATATCATCATATAAAAAATGTAAATTAATGTGCTTAATGTCATTAATGTAGTTGATGTAACTAATGTAGTTAATGTGATTAATGTAATTCATGTAATTACTATATGTACGTACGTATGTACGTAAAAACGTATGTACGTATATACGTATGTACGTATGTTTTTAATGTAATGCAGTGTATATAATGTAAGTTAATATTGTTTTTGTTGATGTAATGTAATGTAATGCAATGTAATGTAATATATATTGTAATGTAAGGTTATGTAATTTATTGTATTCTAATGTAATGTTATGTAATGTAATGTTATGTAATGTTATTCAATGGTATGTAATGTTGTTCATGTTATGTAATGTTATGTAATGGTATGGAATGTTATGTAACGTTGTGAAACGTTATGTAATGTTACGTAATTTTATGTAATGTTATGTAGTGTTATGTAATGTTATGTAATGGCATGCAATGTTTTGTAATGATATGTACGTACGTACATACGTACGTATGTATGTATGGTATGTATTTTTTTTTGCCGATTTGTTTGTTTGTTTGTCTGTCTGTCTGTCCGTCTGTCTTTCTGTTTGTCTGTCTGTCTGCCTGTCTGTATCTTAATGTATATATGATATTATATGCATATCTGCATGCATGCAGGCATATATTTATGCATAATGTGTATGTGTATATATATATTGTATTATATTTGCATGTTCCATGTGTGTGATTCTATAATACTATATTTACGTGTAATATATACCAACATAACTGCTTGGTGGTTCTAGTTTTTCATCGGTGAATTTGGGATGATTTGAAAGGACTTTCTTTCCAGTGCCGGGCCAGAATTCTTTGGATTTGGCATGCGAAACTTCCATGGATCCCTTTTGAACGAGTAGCTAAAAATGCCCTAAGCGTCTTAGTTGAGAAGGAGGGAAAGGTCCCAACGTTGACTATAAATTTGACTGCCCACATGTCACACACACACGTGCTCATGTTCATTTTCAGACAAGAACTGAGGGATCAAACATGATAGAGATGCCCTAAATTTGCTACTCAAGAGGGGAGCAACGATTGCAATGGTCTTCAAGTGGACCAAACATATTAGAAAACAACTCTCAGAAAGAATTGTTTCACCACCAAAGATTCCAAGTGTTCAATCAATTATACAGTTATACATCTATACATATCCATACATGTACTCAGTACTATATATATATATATATGTATAAATGATATATATATATGTCATGTGTATATATATATACTGACTATACTGGCTACCGGCTGTTGACTGTTCTCCCCAGGAACGCACCTGATGACATGAGCAAAGAATTCTCCGAGACTTTCCGAGACGCCAGAGATTTCAACAAAGAACTCCAGCCCTACGCTGAGAAGGCATCTGCAGATTACAACCCATTGGAAACTCGGCCATTTTTAAAATGGCGGAGATCTGTGAAAAAACTCAAGATGTGGCCTGAACTCGATATGTGTAAGTATAAAAGTGTTATCTATCAATTGGATTAAGTTGGAACAGCATCGACACATGTTTCTCATAGGATATGTTTTTAGTGGCCGTTGTTGGCTTTGGCCATGCAGCATTAGTGACGGCATTTGAGAAGAGATGCGGTGCCTATGGGAGATGTAGCTGGATCGGGGTTGAAATTTCAGCAGAATGGCAGGCCGGGGCCACAATGTGAGCGAAAGTTTCGTCAATTTTCAGTTTCCCATATACAGTCCGGGCAAATACACTTTGTAGCTAAGTACCTTTTTTGAAGGTAAGTTCTCCAGCCAGAAGAAGGGAAGAAAATGTAGCTGCTGATTTTGGAATCACATAAAAGCCCAGAAACATTGTGTAGAATATATTTTTGGAATCAATTGTGTAGCTTTGTGTTGGGAGCCACGGTTAAAAACACGAATGAGGCATGTCATGGAATCATGCCGGATGCCCAAGGTTGGAAAGCAGACCAAGGCCCTGCACAAGGTCATCCCCTATATTTCAACCCGGTTGTATAGAGTGAATATGTATGAATATGTGTCAATTAGCAGCATGGCATATAATCGCCAGAGACTCTCCGGACCATTCACCGGCCAGTTGGGAGATGGACATGTTAAAATGGGACATGTTTTTTAATCCGAGGAAGCCTACGAGTTGTTGAAGAGAGTTCCACCCATTGATCGCGAACTGCTGGGCTTAGTACGTCCCGAGCAACTCATCCTCTTCGCGGTGCCGGTGCCACCGGTGTGCATCCGACCTACCGTGCTCCTTGGTGGCAAGAGACTGTGGGTTTATTGAGTTTACTCGGGGCATTAAAAACTTGAAGGTGGGGGGAATCTAGAAATCCATTTTGGTTGAATGCTAAATCCTAATGGTTGGCAAGTCCTGTATGTTTTTTTTCGAAGTTTCATAAATTGAAGGAGATAGGCAGGTCTTTTCTGAAGCCTCGGCAGGTTTCTGTGGCGAGCCTGCACTTGCAGGATGTTGGGACCTTTGGGAAATTGTTCACACTTTGAATTATGTCTATCCAAACTGACAAACTTCGATTTCTCGAGCACGGACTTCCAGCTTCAGAATGAAATATGGATTTCAATCAAATAATTGAGCGGTCCGGGGCTTGAGGACAATTACATCACCATTGTTTGGTGACCTTGTTGAACTACTTTTTCATGATTTCATTCACTATCATTTACCTACGTTTGCTACTTGTGTGTGTAAGATACTTGTGTTTGCAGGTACACTGTCCATGGTTATGGTTGTAGATTCAATTTTTATGTTGAGTTGTGGATCAAGTTTGCCTGTCAAGTACTTCCCTTTCGATCCTTTTGCCATTTATTCTTGGTTCATTTGGTTCCATTTGTAATCCTTTACTTAGTTCCAACCACGAGCCAGAAAAATCTAATGTTTGACTTCTTGATGTTCATTAACAAAAAAAGTGATCACAACCTCCACTGCCCCATGGTACCCCCCATGGTACCCCCCATGGTCCACATCCGGCCCTAGGAGCATGGGCGACCGCGGCACGCGGGAGGACGATTTGACCGTGGCGGTGGGACAGATCGTAGAGGCCAACACAGCTCTGCAGCAGCAGCTGGCGCGGGGCTTCCCTCGGCAGATTCTGGAAGCCTGGGACGCTCACCTGGACATAGCTTGGGCCGTTGGGACTCCATTTCGTGGTGAATGTTAAGTTAATGTGTTATGAAAGCGTCTAAAAACTTTTAAAAAAAAAACTAAAAATTGGCCAGTTGTTGGTTAATGAGTTAAATGATGTTAAATGTGTTATGAAAGTGTCTAAAAAATTTTGGGATGTAGCACCCAAATGAATCCAAATGACACGTTTGTCATAGGGAAAATAATCCTCTCCTCCTAATAATACAAACCCCCCTCCCCAAATAATAAACACCTCAGGTAGTTTTACTATTAGGGGGTATTTATTATTAGGGAACCAAAGCGGACCCTAATAATATATTTAAACCCTTAATTAAAAAAATAAGTTTTTTCGATTTCAAAATCAATTAAATTTCCTTTTATAACGCAATTAACATATCGCCAAAACTTGGATTTCGAAGTGGACCCTAATAATAAACTTAAACCCTTAATTAATTAAAGAAACTATTTTTTTCGATTTCAAAATCAATTAAATTTCCTTTTATAACGCAATTAAACTATTGCCAAAACTTGGATTTCGAAGCGGACCCTAATAATAAATTAAAACTCTTAATTAAAAAAAACAACTATTTTCGGACGGACCCTAATAAAAAACACACACTGGGGCTGACTAGTTTTTATTATTAGGGGGTGAAACCCACAAATAGTAGCTTTATTTTTAAATTGTTGTCTAAAGGGGATCAATTAAAAGTCAAATTGGCCAACCTGAAATTTTCCAAAATTGTAGATGAACCCTAGTTTTTTTATTCGGGGGGGGTTTAGTAATAGCGGGAAGGGGTTTATTATAGGGAAATCATGATCCATCAGTGGGTCCCTAGTGTTTTCAGACAAACCATTGATCATGTTTGATCATGCTTGATGTTTCTTATATTTTTGTTAGGTCAGAGCCTGTTTAGCTGGGCGGGGGATGGTAACCCTGCAAACAGGAATCCCTCCAAGCTTTGATTCAGTACGGAAAGCCGGTGCTTTTCGGTGTTTATGATTTTTGGTCACAACCTCTTGGGAACTGCCACTGATTGGTGTAGCACCCCAAACTTCAGAGGTTACGATTGCGGAATTATGTAGTATATGTAGCTCTGCAGTAGTTGTAAAGGAAGCATCTTCAGTATATGGGTAGCATGAGATTGGGTTCGATCCAAAAGGCTTTACCGGATGATGTGCAGACAAGGTAGAAATTCCCATCAGAATCAAGATACCCAAGTTGCAACAGCGGCCCATTTGAATTCTAGAATGATCCCCTTCAGAGTCAAGCTAAGTCCACTGGACCCTTTCAAGTGAGCCGTGGTACTCAAGAACCCTGAACTCCATTGAATTCCTGTATCATTTCTTCCGCTCAAACAAAGATCACGATATAAATATTGGTCATTTTTGCCTTTGTTGATCTATTATGGGACTGGACAATTACGGCTTTTCAACGTCTTTCAGTTCCAGGGAAGGAGGGTTCCAGCTTTATGTCGAGCGTGGAAGTTCCACCCCAGACTCCCAAGACCGGACACAAGCCCGGACCCCTGAACCACATGAACCACGCTCCTCTTGAGAGTCCTCTTTTCAGGAGTCCATGATGCTGTAACGTTGTTGGAGGGCAATGCTCAATGTGAGCATGTTGTTTTGAATAGCGTTTTGGTGGATGCATTCCGCAACTGCTGGGTGCCAAAGCTCTGACTTCGCCCAGGAGTTTCTCCAAGAAGCATGTGCCAGATACATCAATTCGGAGACTGCCTGGTAATTTCAGCAATATTTTTCGAAATCTTTCCCCAAGGGGATGCAGTGGCTGGATGGTATTTCTGTTGGACAAAAAAAGAATCCTGGTTTCAGCCACTTGTATGTGATCTGCTTTTTCTATACAGAGAAATGATTGCCGTGATCCATTTCGTTTTTTGCTCTTCCCGCTCTTCACATGAGGAGATGTCAGGACTGCCGCAGATCAAAGGAAAAATGGTACGCTCTCTTTGCACCAGACTTAAAGGAAAAGAAGGGCGTCTCTTGCTCTGCAGATGAACCGGCCGATGAGCTAAGGAGATTTACGGAGTTATGGATAGTCATAGCCCCCATTATCGGGTAGTGGATCTTTCTGCAGGAGAAGTGTTTTTTGCTTCTCCTGGTAAGCTGCCATTTTTCAGACTCTATCCAACAAGAATAGTCCAGCACTACGCAGCATCATCAAAAAGACCATCCAAACATCAAAAAACCATCGGAGGATCAACTCAAATTATCCTTAACACCCAATCTTCCACCAAAAAAAACATACATCCCCCAAAAAAAATCTTGAAAAATGCCAGTCCCTCTTCCTTTCACCTTCCAAAAAATCGGCCCAGTGCCGAGGTTTCCGTGGCAACCTGAGCGGCAAACGCGTGGACTTCTCAGCTCGAACCGTGATCTCGCCGGATCCCAACGTCAGCGTGGAGGAGGTGGTGATCCCCGAGTGGGTGGCGAAACGGATGACCTTCCCCGAGAAGGCGCGGGTTGAACGGAGAACGGCAATGGGGTTGGGGTTTAACGGTTATATAAACCTGGGGGTATATATTTATGGTATATTGATTGGTATATAGGTCTATAGATGCTTATATTATAAATATCGTATTTATGGCATACTGATTGTTATCTGATTGTTGATGGGCCAATGGGGATGTCATGGCATTGCGGCATAACATTGGAGTATGTTCGACTTGATATGATGTTTGTGTGTCTGAAAATGGCGAATGTATGCCTTGTGGCCATTTCTCACAGGGGAAAGTATGATTTTTTGCATTCAAATTTGGGCGGTAGCAAATTTTCAGACACAACAATCCAAAATGTATGGAGACGACTAAGCAGCTAAAGAGTTGAGGAACCATGGGAAACATTTGAATTATGGTTGATTCATACTGATTGATGAATTTGTTGAACTGGTTGAAGGGACAATTTAGATCCCCGTTCCATTAGATGGAACAGGCACGGTCTACTCAGTTTACTCAGACATGGAAAACCCATGAAAACCTATGAAAACCCATTGTTCTGGGTAAATTATAACGACCTCACTGCGACCTCACTGGAATCATGGTTTTTATATGGGAAATCATCCCCAAATGGCCTTATTTCAGGTTAGTGAATTATTATAATTTACCCAGATTGTTTCCCTCTGAAAATGATGTAGAAATTGGATCAAATTGGTGTAGCTGTTGATTTCCACCCGGAAAAAGCCCGCAGGTCTGCGACGCGAACATCCAGCGGCTTCGAGAAGCCATCGATCGAGGTCCAGAGAAGCATCCTGGTGCCTGTCGCTCGGTGCCGGGAGTGGTTGATGATTTTCTGGTCATTGAAATTGGGGCATAGTACATCATAGTACCATAGTTTGATGATTTTCTAGTTGGGGCATGTTTTTAGGGTTTCAACCAGGTTCAAGCATGGGGGTTATAAGATGAAGTGTTTGTGGATGTAACTGATCAATGAATATCAATGATGGTTGGTTGATAGGTTCTTCGATTCCACCACCTTTTTTTACAGAGTTGTCACTCACAAAAAAGGGGAATCCTGTTAACCAAGCAGTACTCGTGCGTAAGGGTCCAACTGATGGTAAACCTGTGTCGAGTTCGCTGGAACTTGAAGGCTGTCTCAATGTTTATCATCATTTTGGGCTACAGTATATCCTATTATCATAATGATCAGAATGATAATAGAATTTGGGTAAATGATATATTATCATCTATATATTATCATCTATTGAATCTATGGGTTTATACAATATACCCTATTATCATCTGTTGGTCATTATTATCAGACACACCCAACAAGCACCGCCGTCAGGTTGCATCCATACTCCCGACGGACGCCGGAAATTTCTTGGAGTCATCAAGCGCAACATGCGGAAGCAGTGCCTGGCCGTGGACGGAGAACCTCCATCCCCAAAATGGATGGAAGTGTCATCTGGTTGGTGGTTTCAAACATGTTTCTGTGTTCCATTTCATATATGGGATGTCATCCTTCCCATTGACTTTCATATTTTTCAGAGGGGTTGAAACCACCAACCAGTCATGTGTTGCTGCTGTTATTTCTGAGGAACTGTCAAACTGTCGGAGCTTTAGGAACATCAAAGTAGTCTACAACAGTGTTCCCGGCTGATTAGCCACTTGATGACAAGTGGGACGGCTTTGATATTGCACCAGCAAGGATTGTACTATACCACTTTCGTGTGCTTACATAATATGTTCGAAAAATACCTTGGTCTTACCCCAAGAGGAAAGTCACCATGACCAATGCTTAGCATGTTTTATTGGAGGTTTTATTACTAACGCAAGAATGTTCAAGAGCAATAAGACAGCTATCTATAATAATATATATATACATAGTCTTTGCAGAACCTCAAATGCTCCAAGATGAAGATCAGAAGATAATGTACATACCCGATCCTTGCTCCCAGCTGAGATCTAGGAGCTCCAGCCCCTGGGGTGCATGGCTATTTTTTTTTAGCCTTAGTAAAAATGACGATAGGTCCCTTGATTTTATCTGCAGACATGCTAGATTTTATCTCGATCATAAGTGTGAGATAAATTCTAAGAGGCTGGACCCCCCTAGGTCCCCTCAAGGGTACTCGCTTCCAAAGAGGACCCAAGGGGGGGTCCAGCCCTTGGATTTTATCTCATTCCAATTTCAGGTCAGGCCCGTTGATTTTTTTTTTGAAGGTTGGGCCTTTGAATGTTATTTTTGTCCTACGTGAGGCTTGGTACGTCTCTTATTTTCGGATGTCAGCCCCCTTCAATTTAGGTCCAACCTACACCTTTGATTGGAAAGGAAGAAACAGCCACCTTGATTGATGAAATTGATGAAAACACCTGCAAAATTGGCGTCAAACTGCAGCAAAGGTGCATGAAGTTTATTTTGTTGAGCATTGCTGCCATGTTTGTCAAACTCACCGTTACACATTTCCTCACCTTGAAACCTTATTGTTATTGAACTTTCAGGTCAAGATATGTCAAGATATTGAATTTGACCCAAACAAAAAGGCTGCCAAATCCTGTACTTCTTCTGTTCCCGGATAGCTGCTTCGACCAAGCGGGGCGAAGCTTGGAGGAAAAACCAAGAAGAAATAAAATCTATGCCCCCAACCTTGATAGATGAACCCCTCTGCAAAACTGGCATCAACCACAGGTGAAAATATTTTTTTGGGGGAAACACATGACATGTTTATCAGCTTTCGCACCACGGAAACGGAAACCCTGTCAATATTATCTCCTCTTGAAATCCATTTTTTGTTGAACTTTCACATCAAGGACAAATATTTGAAATTGATCCAAAAAACACGCAACCAAATCCTGGATACCAACGTCTCACCCGGTCCACCTTCAGCTCCCGGATAGCTGCTTGGACTTAGAGGGGTGCTAGGCTAGAAATGTAGCAAATAAAACCTGTGTCCCCAACCTTGAGATATCAACCCCTCTGCAAGTCAGCATCAAAACAACTTGCACCAAGTTTATTTACTTGGGACGGCTCTGAAATGTTTACCTTTATATATCATATTTGTAAAAAATCAAATCCAGAACAAAGTCTCCTCACTGAAATCAATTTATTAACCTGCACATCAAGGACAAACACTGAAATTGATTCCAAAAAAAGGCTACCAAATCCTGGAAACCAACATCTCACCTTGTCCAATCTTTGCTCTTGAAGCTTGGAGGGAAAACCTGAAAATAACATCTGTATCCGCTAACCTTGATAGATGAATCTCTCTAAACAGACTGGCATTAAAGTTGTGCAAAAATTGTTTTCTTGGGAAGTTAGTTGTGACATGTTTGTCAACTTTATCTCTGTAGAGAACCTTTCAAAGTGGCCAGCTTATCTGCGGCATGCGGGAGAAGAAAAAACGATGGCTAAAATCCAGGAGGTCCATGGTTTCATAAGATTCACAGATAAAACATGTATGTCCTAAATATTCACAACATTCCCAAAATATTTTGAGGGGCCTGACCTTTGATCATTTTTGAGCGTCCAAAATGCTCCAAAGTATGGGTACCCTTGTCCAAGTTGAGTGTTAGCAAAAATGTTTGGTTACGAATGCTAGACTCAGGCCCCTAGATTTTATCCATTCAGAAATGCTCAAAAGGGGTATGGGGGGGTCAGGCCCGTCTGGAAAACAGCCAGTGGGGTCTACTATTTCAGGGGTTGGACCCCCCCTAGGAGCAAGCAAGGGGTATAATGTACGACTTCACTTTCTCATCGTTTTTTGCTGTTTCTCATTAAATTGGGATAGCCCATTCCACCATATCCATATTGTCCCTATTAATGACCTATGACCATCTGATGATTTTGGGGTTCCCGCTGGTTGGCTCGGAGTATCTTGGAGTACTCTCGCGCCACCAGGATGGCTGAGAGTTTGAAAACGGGCGACATGGTGGAACGACACATGCGTGATGGTGATATCGTCCTCTTCAACCGCCAGCCGCACCTTGCCATAGGTGGCACCGCGGTGGTCCTGGCATGGAAGATGGATAGTGCTTGGGGACCACCCCTTGGAAAGTGTGACTTCAGTCGAGTTTGAGCCAAGATGATGAGAAAGCGTTGGGATGGTGCCAAGAGCAAGCGGCACACTGAGCCGCATTCTACTGTAAGAAAATATGTATTTATGGATAACCTAGACATTTTATAAAGCCATAACACCATAATACAAGAGGTCTCGAGGGTTTCTAGGATCGTCCCAAAATTGGGGCCTTCAACCAGGTCTTTGCATCGACTATCCATTATGGCACACCGGGCCAAAGTGATGCCTGGTCGTACCTTTCGATTCAACGAGTGCGTTTGTGCACCCTACAATGCTGATTTCGATGGACATTTGGCCGCAGTGATTTCGATGGTCTCTGGGACAGACTTGAAAAAACATGGATTTTTTTTCTGGATATCACCTGGTTATGACTCACATAGCCATGGAAAATCACCATGCTATTAATAGGTAAGCCATCTATTTCTGTGGGCCATCTATACCATGGCTATGTTAAATAACCAGAGGGTATCTATTGCGATGGATTTCTATGTCTGGGAAGAGGTGGTGTGAAGATGTGCAGTCATGATCAGTCATGGGCCCCTTTGAATTCCGATATGACAGAGGTGAATTGTTTGCACAGGGGTGGGTTCAGTTTTTATACTCATGTCTATGGATTGCATTCTGGCTCTTTTCTTGGAACATGGTGTATACATTATCTCTTCCCCACAAGAGTTTTAGCAGTTGTTGTGGTTGCCGTTCTTGTTGCTGCTGCCGTTCAAGGGTAGTAGATGAATGTTTCTTGATCTCTTGGGTGAGACTGTTCTTTTTGCCCAACTTAACTGGCTAAAATGGAAGCCTGTTATACCATAGCAATTTGATGCTGGAGTAAACCAGGGACGTTGATCTCACCCCTTCCCCATCTTGCGGCCGCTGAATAGACCATCCCCAGCTTGCGAGTTGTAGCGGCCTCAATGTGTGGCATACGCCTTCACTTGGAACACCTTAGAACATCTTAGAACTGCGTTTTTTTTGTTTTAGCCAGTCGAGATAGCGTCCTTGGAAAGTGTTCCTATCATTAAAGTAGGGTGTCCAATGTTCAACGATCATCATGTGTATGTATACCTGTAGCCTCGTCCGTTGCAATTCGTTCCACATTTCGAAACACGATCACAAATTCATAGAACATGCCAAACGGACAAATCTTCAGAAATCGCATGTTTTTTTTCAGTTTTGCATGGTGCATGGCCCCTGCAAAACTATTTGGGCTAATCTTGACTCAACCAAAGTGGCTCAGGCCAAAAACGTTCATTTTTTGTTTTTTGGTCTAAGCCGTACAAATTGCAACCCACAAAACGAGCGCAAAAAACGGCAAAACGAGCGCAAATTTCCGCGACTTGAAAAAACATTAGTTTGGTAATTTTGGGCCGATCAATCTTTCCATGTTCATGGTAATTTGATGGAATTTGGATCACTTGGTCACCATACCCGACAATTGTCTCCTCGCTCACTTGCTGTGCATAAAAACCAGAAACTCGAACACTTTTTACTTGAGCACATGCGGTCGAGTAGGATTTCAGAATCGAACCCCGAACAAAAATGATACAAATGGGGTCCATATATATATATATATAATACATTATATATATAATACATTATATATATATATACATGAGTAACCAACAAAATTAGCGCTAGACTAAAGTAGTAGGGAGTGAACTTGGGATGTTCAAATCTGTGTGCAAACCTTCACAACCGATAGAGGACCACCCACTGTGGCCATGTCCTTTGCGAGTAGAAAGTAATTTTGTCCGCCACTCATATCATTGACTCTCCGAAGTTTGGACCCCCTGCCCAAGCAGCGTGAACCGTTAATCATGCATGTTTGCATTTGCACGTGCTTGGTATTTAATTATATAAGTTGGTTGTCCCCTTGACAACTGTGGCATCCGTCATCATGCGTTCACTGCCATAGCTTGTGCAGGCAAGCTCGGTCCACCATTTCACAGTTGCAACGCAAGACGCTGTATAACTTAGAGGCCTAATAACGGCATTCGAAAGCAAAGGTCCAAAAGTTCTATCCTACCTGGGACGATGATCCCCGTTGACGAGAAGATTTTCCAGTTATGCTGAAACCGCGAATAAGATTTGGTTTAAAGGTTGTTTTCTGATCTTACACATGCTGCAGATAATACTTGCAGCCTTTTCCACATCATCTTCCAAGTTGTGAGCCTTTGAGGAGATGAAATGAATATTCACTTGCCTCAAACCGAAGAAGCCAGAGCAGAGGCAGGGGCTTCGTCAGGAACCTCTGGGACCCTGAAATACACCCAAGTTTCATCATATATGGCTTACGGATGGGTCATAAGCCTAAACCACTATATTAATATAAGCGGCATGCGCATCCAAGAACGGCCAGCAATAATCATACAACAACTCAGTTCTACACAGGATAATTTACCCCAGTTTTATAGGTCATGAACCCAACGATTCCTGGGATGCACCTTTAAAAATATGAACCATGAGAATCGCCATTCAACTATAATAGATAAATCATCGAACCAAATGTGGTCAATGGGACTTTCCATGTTCCATCGCAAACTGCTAAATAAATTACATGAAAAATTACCCCAGTTTACTGTACCATACTGTACCCCAGTTACGTATCACTTAAACATGCTTAAACCACATCCCCGGGTTGCCCAGCCGCACAGGCATACCAACTCATGGGAGTTCGGGATGGCTTGGTGACGCCCAAGAGTGGTGAGGTGGCCATTTGCGCCACGCAGGAGCCCGGGCTTTGGGTGAGTCAAAAGCTATGAAAATCCCATATGACAGGGGGAATGAACATCCACAAAGCATGTATTTTGGGGTACCTGGGGTATCAGGTTTTTGACTCATGGCCATATAATCCTAGTATATCCTAGTTATCCTAGTTGGTTGAGTTCAAATATGTTTTGTGTTTTTCTTTGTCCCAGTTATGGCCACTTCTTGATGATCAACCATCAAGTTTAGGGGTAATTTCAGTCAAACCCATAAAATCCTGGATATCAGAGTAAATCTGGGATTGTTGATACAAAATCTCATGAAATTGGCACGTTATAGTTTGGTGATATCATTTCATTCATCAAACGGGGCACAAAAACTACAATCTTGAGCTGGGGATTGGAGAATGATGTGGATTGACGTGGTAAGATGTTCTGTCCCAATGGAATGGGATATTCAAATAGATCACGAATCATGGGATGGGCATACACCATCATACACCTCTTAGTATTAATGTAAAGAAATCTACAGTACTACAGATATGTTTGTACTTCCAGAAACTTTGCACTATCCCAAGCCGTCGGTTTTCCCTTCCCAAAGTCAACCATAGAAATGGTGAAACTGGGATCGACATATCATCATATGGGGCAGGACTTCCTCACTGGTGCGTTTCTCTTGACACAGAGAGATGTCTACCTCTCGCGGGACAAGTTCTGTCAGTACCCCGCTACGGATTGCAGCTGGGGGGGTGACATCCATGGACTTCCCATTTTGGATACATCCAAATATCCTCAAACCACCGGGCTATTTAGTTGTGGGTTATCATCATGGCATCAAGTCATCATTATTTGGTGTCCACTAATTTATCTTCCAAGGTCTATTAATCCAAGGTGGACGCTAGTGCTCATATAATTGATTATAATTGATAAACTTAAGACAAAATCCCAGGACTAGTTAATTGTTTTCGTGCTATTTGCTTCATACATAGGCACGCTATATCTCCATGAGTCATGAGTCAAATTATTTCAGACATCCAGTTGTTGACGTTAAATCCCAACAATAGTTAGCTGGTACTTTCGATGGAATGGGTATACGTATATACATTGGCTGTCCTTGTATGCGCTTGTAATCATCTGGTTGGGTGGTTTGAAGTAGTTTTATTGTCCATGATTTTTGGGATGATGATGATTCCATCACTAATATGCGTCAAGCTCCTCTGAAACCACCAGTTTTGTAGCTCTCATAGGTCACAGATGGATATGAGTCCTTCCCGGCTCACACTTCCCATGATGAGCTACCTCGGCACGTTTCGCTGAGGCTTTGCTGCTTCCTCTCAGTTCCTTGGTTGCCGACTGATGGGGGTTTCCACTTTTTCCCTCTACATGAAATATGTTATCCATAGTTTTACACAAATGGGGATAGCTATAGTAGAAACGATACTAACATAAAGTAACTACCAGATGGTGCCCGGCCCATGCTGGGGGCAACTTTCGAAAAAACTTCATGGCTATAAGAAATCAATGGCCTATAGGAAAGTTTTTACGATGCAGCAGCAACGAATTGTTGAAGTTGTGAGGCGCATCAACGAATGAGCAAATGGTGGTTGAGACGCAAATGACGTGACATGAAAGAATCCATGCAAAACTGACCGAATTCAACCAATGAATCAATGAATCAATGATTGTGTGAATCAATGATTCTGTGTGAATCAATGATTCTGTGTGAATCAATTCAATGCACTAATCAATGAATCGATGATTCAGTAAATCAATGAAGGAAAGAAAAAGCGAACCAATGAATCGATGATTCAATGAATCAATGAGTCAGTGAAGCAATGAATCAGCGAATTGAAGATTTCGCGAATCAATGAAGCAGTGAATCAGTGAATGAATGACCGAGTGGATGAGGCACCAATCAGTGGATCAACTAGTGAATGAATTTGTGAGTCGATGGCGCAATGAATCAGTGATTCAATGAACCAACTAAACAATGAATGAGTGAAGTAGTGAGTTGATGAATCAATGAGTCAATGAAACAGTGAGTCAATGAATCAGTCAATCAATAGTGAGCCGATGAGTCAGTGAATCAGTGAATCAACCAACAAATTATATAGTGAGTTGATGAGCCAATGAATCGCTGGCTGAACCAATGAATGGATGGATGAGTGAGTTACTTCTTTGCGGAGGTACTTCTTCATTGAGCAACCTCTTCGCCGAGGTCCCTCTTGTCTCAGCAACTTCTCTGAGCAGCCTCTTATCTGGGCTACTTCTTCTCGGACCCTGCTCTGAGCTGCCTCCCAGCTGGCTCTTCTCCAACTTCTGCAACCCAATTCTTCTCTTCGTGCAGCTGTTAAAATGCATTTCGCGACCTGCAGCTGCAAGCCCGCATGGCATAGCACAAGAGTGGCACTATGGCCAAGAACTTCCTTTCGCGCAGCTGTTACAATGCGTTGAGCAACCTCCAGCTGCAATCCCGCTTGCCAGGAGCATCGCAGCGCGGCATCACTGAAAGCTTTGCTGCGCGCAGCCGTGCCACTGGGTTTGGTCACAGCCTGTTGCACACCCGCAAAGCAGGAGCGTCGCACCACATCGACCAACGTTCGCGCAGCGCTGACAATGGGGACGGTTCCACGCTTCTCCGAACGTGCCAGATTTTTGTGTTTTTTTTTGTGAAGCCGAGCTCTCGCTACAGTCTCGTGCACTTTTTGCCGACTTCATCGTCCAATAGTGTTCCACACGTGACAATTTTTCAACGTTTTGAAGTGCAAATCGAGCTCTCGCCACAGTCCTGTGCACATTTTGTCGACAACTTTCCTAGATCGAGCCGCGGACCCACGGAAATTTTGGCGACCCCAGGAGCCACATTACCCGTAAAAACACAGGGTTTCCCGCCCGAGAGCGCTGCCACCTGTGAAGTCACACGGTTCCGAACTGCTGCACTTCCCAACTACTTGGTGGTTGACATGATGATGTGGTTGACATGATGGTGTGAACGCTAAGCGGATTTTTTCTAATTAAACTTCCTTTGATAATGAGAAGCGTTTTGAAATGTTTTGAACTATACTAGGTACTGTAGTAGAAATATGAGATGACGACAGTTATCCGCAAGATAGAAATAGTTGTCTAGCCTGGCATACACATGGGTCACAAAGTCAAACTTGGGTAGCCCAAATTCGGATGCAACAAGAAACGCCTGGAAACTACATGGTCCGTTCAACCTGAAACCTCGACAAAGAAGCAAACTTAGAACCCTGAAAAACACCACCCACAAGCAAAAAAACTTGAAAAAACAATCTGCATATACCATCAAAGTAAATTTAATTGGAAAATTCCAAGTTAGTGAGAAATGGTCAGGGGTGGTTCGTAGATCACTGACTCCGCCACGCAGGAAACATCACTAGTTGGGATTCTTACACATGAGGTAAGAATCAGCAAGTATGTGAACAAATGCACATGTGCGTGTGAGTTTGGGGGAGAAAAGTGCGGGCAACACTGTGTTTTTGCAGGATTTGTGGCTCAAACGGCCAAGGGAGGCTCTATGTTTCTGCGCAAGAAAACTGTCATTGAGTCATCTATTGATTCATTCGGTCATGCATTCATTCAACCATGCAATGTATTAAATGAAACAGTTGTGGCATTAACAAAAATTTCCTATACATAGGCCCTTCATTCATTCCTATGGCCACTGAATATTGTTCTGGCGTGGCCGGGTTTTACTGGCAAATGAATGCCGTCCGATATTGTCCTTCACTTGAGACACAAGATTACCCAAATGGGTAAATAATGGTATTACGGTATATATTATTATCCATCCATATGGGTGAGTTTGAGGTTTCCACCCTGAAGTCTTGGTTGTTTTCTCCCGTTGTTTCCCGCCCCCGCGTGGGAAAAAAATACTAAGGATGGCTTGGAAACGATCGATTTGCCGCCCCCGGCAATACTGAAGCCCTGTGAGTTGTGGACGGGGAAACAAGCCATTAGCGTCATGCTGCGACCCAATCGTCGCCTCTCGGCAAAGGATTTCAGATTTTTTTTTGGGCTAGGTCTGGCGGTTTTTGTGTGTGAGAGCAGTTCAGAATGTCATGGAGTGGTTCTAGTGGTTGGTTACCTGGTTGATGTTGGGATTCCCGTAATTGATTCATTATTACAGTACATATAATATTTACCAATTATTACCCGTGAAACATGGTAGTAAACTGTCTCAAGGCCAATGGGACATCGACTCGGACCTGCTAGGACAATCAGCTAGGACAATGACTTGGACGCGGCCACAACCAAGGCTCGAAAATCTATGTGAATCTGGAAGTCCCTGAAAAGAACTACTCCAAAAAGGGTGTGAGTATGTGCCCCAACGATGGTTGGGTTTTATTTCGCAACTCGGAACTTCTCAGCGGCAATTTGGGCAAGAAAGTCTTGGGAGGAGCCAAGAACGGTTTGTTTTTCAGAGCCTTGGTGAGATGGACGTGCCGAAGACATCCCAAGAGGGGTATGGAATGGTATGGAGGAGTCATGAGTCATGTCATGGTTGTACCCACTTGAACCCACTTGTAGGATCTTGTAGGTCTTGTAGGAACCCGTGGACCGCCACAGGTCAGACTGTGTGGGGGACTATCAATTCATGTTGTGTTGCTGTCGGAAATGAAACCCCGAAGACGAAAGTTCAACGAATCCATCGCTCAAAGGTCGGGGTTGACCATCTCCAAAATCCCCATTAATAAATCCTTCCAGAAACCCAGCTCATGATTTTGATGAGAGGGATGCAGCCATAGCCGTAGCAGCAGCAGGGTGTTCCCGGGACTCAAACCAATTTGCTCTCAACATCATGGTGGGCTATAATCGGAGACACTGTCACATCACAACTCCGGTTCTATTATGACTCTCCCACTGCAAACATCTTCCATTTGCTGCCATTTCGCACATGTGAGCCTGACTGATTGGAGGGGAAAAATTACATGTTTTTACCTTCAAACACAAAAAACATATAAAATCACATAAAAAACATATTATATATAAATTATATATATAATAACATCCTCTGAATCGGTTTGTTTGAAAATAGTAATCAATCCCCAATGTTCATTGGTTCATATGGTCTATTTCTAACTTTCTCTGTTATAACTAATATTATTCTTGGTATGCCATTCTATGAGCCGTTTTTCTCACAGTATAAAATTTCCCCCGGTGAATTGTCCATTGTCCAGGATGCGTAATTACTCAGGACTCATCCGCGATTGCGGTGCACAATCTGCCATCGACTGCATGAGTCGCATCGCCAAGCTAACGAGTCGATGGTTGATGAACCGCGGATTCACCATTGGAATTGACGATGTGACTCGGAGATGGCTTGTTTTTTGGGGGGCGAAAGCAAGAGGATGATTCAAACGCGGTACCCTCCGGTCGCGGCTTGTTGGAAAATCTCACCATTTGTAAATGACGTGTCCATTTAGACAGCATTTTTTGGGATTTTATTTCATAGACGATGTGCTTTGGATGGCTCGCTCAGAGCCCTGGGTCCGATCACTTTCAAGTGGTGTCTGAGGATCCAAAGAGGCCCTCAATAGACCATGCCATGAATCAACAGATTGAAGCAGTGGATTGTGTGGAGTGTGTGGGTCCTCAATGTTTAGAAACCGGCCGCGTCCAGGGTCGAGACGTTGCTCAGGTGAATTCCGAGTATGGCCAGGGGGCTGGTCGAGTGTCTGTGGAGAAACAACGAATCACCGAAGAGAAGTATGGAGCTGTCGCACGATACATCGGAAGCTGGGTTTGGACTAGTATGGTTTGGTCTGAAGCATCAGAATGTGTCTGTTTCCAAGAAACAAATTTTGTACGGCCAAACAGTTTGAGCATGTTTGAGCCCTGTTAGAGAGTTGATCAACGCATTCTGCATCCCAAAGATCAAAAAAAAAATTGGCGGATGGATATGGTGGGTTTTCCCTAGAGGACCAATCTGTGAATTTTGAGGACTGAGGCATGAGTTGTTTTTTGGTCATTCGGCTCGGTTGGAGCTTGCAATATGGGATCCACGAGGAAATAGATCTTGCACACCCATCAGAGGGCTTGATTTTGACATATTTTGACTATCGTCTTCGCATAGTTTAAGTAGATTATGACATGTGTATGCCAGATGTTACGAGGAATCCAACGGAGAACCATAACCAGACGGCGTTTGTTCCTACGCCGCTTGCAGGACAGTACAACAGCGGGACACTGGAGAACAAACCTGGCTGCAATGCAGAGCAGACCTTGGAAGCGTTGGTCAATGGAGAGCTTGGAAGGATTCGAGACATGGTGGGAAGCGCCATGTCAACCAGGGGCCGAAAGGGGGCCCCAGCAGCCCCAGGGGACCAGGATGTACTGTGATCCTGTGATCCAACATGGGGAAATTGTTGTGGAATGTTAGTGTCTTTCATTTGAAGTCAGGTTTATTAATGTTTATGTCAAATATCTTGGCCTCTTCCAGTTTCTCACTGGGTGTAACTGGAACTTCACGGATGTTATGCCACCAACTTCTACCCAGTTGGGGTATCCATGAATGTGAGCTCTATGGTGTACTTGCATGTGCATCCCAGTTGCCAACTGAATGATCGTCAAGAAATACTTGTTGAGTCGTGAGGAGTATCCGATCGATATCCATCCCGATATCCATCTCTCACGCTCCACCAATCATACGTGGCCATAGTTTAACTACTGTTGTACAACACCTGCGTCCCGCACAACGAAGTGTTGCAAACTTCCATGTTACTTGGTTCAAGGAAAAATCTGCAGGAATCCCCCCATGTTACATGTTCAAAAAAACATGGCGCAGGAAGCCCGGTGTTGCTGGAAATCCGTTCGCTTCAGGCATGTGCGAAGAGAAGTTGGCCTTCTACAACAAACCCAGGATCATGGCCACCTGCGGCTCGAAGGGCAGTCCCATCAACTTGTGTCAGATGATGGCCTGCGTGGGCCAGTTGCTCGGAGTGATCACCCATGACGGATCCATGGTGCTGCTATATATGGTAACATTTACATACGTTTACCATCAATATACCCCAAATGTTAGCATATATAACCATATAGGTCATGACCCAGGATCCATGTATGGTATATACTATATACCATACTATATACCATACATGGATCCTGGGTCATGATCTGTGATGTGGGTGAGTGGCCAAAATATGGGTGCCATAGCCGCAATAAGCAGCAACGGGGCAAGGTTTGGGTCTTTGACGCTCCTTTTTGGGATGGATTTGGGGTCATTTCAGGTCTAAGAGAGACCTGATACCCTGTGAAAAGTCACGGACATAAAGTCCTGCAACCAGGTCCTGTGATTTTGTTTCACCTCTCTTAGCACATTTAAATATCTTAATTAAATCCAGAGCTTGTTCATTGACAAGTTATTATTATACAGACTATACATCAAGGCCATCAAGGTGTATCCATGTGGCATCACTTGACCCAAGTGGCAACTCCCAGGCAAAACGTGGGTGGGCAACGCATCAAGGACGGCTTCGTGAATCGGACGCTGCCGCACTTCGCCAAGGGCAGTCGGGAACCGAAGGCCCGAGGATTTGTGGCCAACTCCTTCTACAGTCTCTTGGCACGCAAGATGGGTATGGGTCAAAATTAGGTACCCCAATAATTGGATGGTTAGTACTAAACTAGACTAAGATCTGTGGTCCCTAGGTCTTCCATTTTGACCCACATCCAGATGTCGGGCTTTCCATAGTATCCATAGTATCCTGGGGCTACCCCAATGGTGATGGTTTCTTGAAAATGGAAAATCCCAATCTAAAATGGATGATTTTAGGGGTACCCCTATTTTAGGAAACCTCCATGTGTGAGCAAAGAGACATGGTTCCAGGAGAAGACATGGCTCTTCTGGCATGGTCACACATCTTGACAAGTGCAGTTCAGAGTTTTGGGATGCGAAATCACACTTCCAACAATCCGAATTCCACCCATCAGGGCATGACACTTCGCTGGAAGCCTATTTTTATTTGTTAAGCGGAAAAGCCATCAGCAGGTCAGACTTGACATGGGATCTTACATGTTGCTTGTACATTGTCAGCGGAATTCCTACACCAAGCCCACCATTCTTCCCTGTCCACCAAGCCCACCAGGGATGCCCATCAGCTGCCAAGGTGGCTTGGAGCCCCCGGAGTTCTTTTTCCACACCATGGGAGGACCTGGCACTTGGCACTTCCAACGGTGCCGTAAAATGGGCCATGGCTGCCATGGGATGATTCACCCTGGAAATGGGCCATGTTCGATAGCCATGTTTAATGTTCAATTGCCAGAGGCTAGTTCACAAAGGTTGTGTGTAGCTACTGTACCATACTGTAGCCCTACATTATGAATGGTACATGGTTTCATACTCAAGGCGTCTCATTGGTTGACATTGTAAATCAAATGACCTTGCCAAGACCGCCACTAGCTGAGTACATTCCAGCAATCCAACCCGGACATGTCCCATTTTAGATGTTTTTACTATGCAGAAAATGGTACAGTTCCACCTGCCGTATTTGTTTACAACTGGCTTTAAATGCCAAATCACAGTCATGGGTTGCATACGCAATACTAGTATGTTGGTAAATATGTCCCGCACAACTGGGATCAATTGGCTATTTGGCCTAAATCACAGAATTTGGTAAAGGGACAATCTGAAGGACTTCCCCTAGCCTATTATTGTTTTGAATATCTAGGAAAACTATGGTGTCCTATTCTCCCTTCAATCAAGCCTCTGAAGCCTCTGAATGTCATTCTCGTTGGTTCCTTGTGTTTTGATATGTTTTGATGTTAAAATCTCTAGTCCAATGCTCATTCCATCTCATTCCCATGATGTTCGAATCCACCATGTTAATTTTTAGTAAAATCGTGTTAAATCCTTCTCGAATCCACAAGTTTGATGAAGTGAAATCACATCGAATCATTAAAAAATCCCTCACTTTGGTGCCACAATTGACTTAGGTTTGTCTGAAAATAGGATATCCGTATATATATATGTATATATATATATATATGTATATATATATATCCGTAAATCCTTTGCTTTATCAATCATATGCTTCCCTTGTTTTCCCTTGTTTTTTTTGCTCTTCGTTTTGGGGTCTCATCCCATCCCCCATCCCAGGACGCGAAGGTCTGGTAGACACCGCCGTGAAGACGGCGGAGACAGGCTACATGCAACGACGCCTGATGAAGGCCCTGGAAGACTTGTCCTTGAAGTACGACACCTGGACATTATGAAATGCGTGCTTTCTGTATACAACATGACATGTATGTAGAATATTATAATATATCATTTTACAGCATTATACAGCATTATAGAGTGTACCGTATATAATGATAATATATCATTATACAATATATGAAATATTTGTATACAGCATTATACATAATATGGTTATATAAGTATACGGCATTATACAGTATATAATGTTGGTTTAATAATTAATACATATATATATATATTATACACATATATATATATATATATATTATACATACATACATACATGCATGCATGCATGCATGCATACATACATACATACATACATACATCCATGCATGCATGCATGCATGCATGCATGCATGCATGCATACATACATACATACATCCATCCATCCATCCATCCATGCATGCATGCATGCATGCATGCATGCATGCATGCATCCATACATACATACATACATACATATATATATATATATATGTACAGACTTTCTACTTGGGGAGTTCATAATGTATCTTTTCCCAAGATGTTGATTCATGTAATTTTATATTACATTGTACAGGGATGGGTCAAAAGAGACTTTGCTGAAACCTGGAGATTTGCACAAGCAGAACTAGAAATGACATGGGGATGGGTCAAACCCTAGAGCAATCTAGAATATATATATATTTGAACATATTTGGGGAACTGACATCCAGCCAATCTAGCTGATGTGAAAACCAGGATATCACCTTCAAAATGCCTGCTGGGGCTGGTTTGCACACATTCACAGATGCTTCGGAAGCTTTGTTTGGCCGGTTGAATTGTGCGATGATTTGGGGCTTGGTATATCTTGGCATCCGTGGTTTGAGTATTTTAACTTCCGGCATCCCAAGGACATGACCGTTCGTACGTCAAATAGTGCCTTGGCCACTCTTGAAGATAGGCCATGCTATGGTCAGCTGCTTCTCTCCAGATCCGACTCAAAAAATCTCCAGGCCATGCTATGGTCAGTTGTTTTCCTTCCTATTTTGGCTGTTACCTCACTAGGTTGGGAGGCTTTCGGAGGCGAAAAATGACAAACATGTAGAACAAAACATGACAGAACATATGAAGCGTTTCCGTTGCATCGCCGTCGGCTTCGCGCCGTCGAGGCGATGTGGTGCAATTCGCCTTTGGTGATGCCACTGAGCTGAGTTGGACCTGGGGTCGCCAATAAAATGCCAGGAGGATAGTCATCTAACTGTTCGTTTGCACCGCGATGTTTGCAGTTTCCCTGTTTTTTTAAGCGTGGAATCTCAATGATTTGGAGCATTGGTTCAACTCTTCGGTGATCTTCGGTCTTTGCTTTTTTTGGAATTACCCTCTGGTAATTTAACGTAGCTATTGAAAATGACCATTAATAGTGGATTTTCATGGATTTTCCCATTAAAAATGGTGATTTTCAATAGCTATGTTAGTCATTACCAGAGGGTAATCTTTCTATGTCTTTCTTGCAAATCAACAAACCCGTAGCTCAAAGATCGGATCTTTCATCCAGGATGGCTTGAATCCTGCGAAGATGGAGGGCTCGGCTTCCAAACCCTTGGACTTTGAGTGCTCCATCTCGGTGAATTTTGTTGATTGGGTAGGATGGAGAACGTTGGAGATACCCTCTGGTAAACAAACAGTTACAGTTTGCTATTGAAAATGGCCATTTATATAGTGGATTTACCAATTATCCAATGAAAAATAGTGATTTTCCATAGCTATGTAAATGTTTACCGGAGGGTATGTGAAACATGGTGATTTACCACTCTGTTCATCACTGCACCTCCAGGTACGTGCTGAACTATGCCCCAAACTCAGCGCTAGCCGACCTGGCGAACAGATCATTATTGGGACTTATTTCACGACCTCATTTCGCGACATCACTGGAATGATGGTTTACAAAATGGTTTACAGATGGGGTCCAAACTGGCCGAACTTTTCAGGTTCATGAGTTGATCTACTTGATCCAAGGTTTCACCTCTTTCTGTCCCTGGTAGGCTGACCAAGAAGAGAAGTGTAAGTGCACCCACAATCCATCTCCCACCCAATGCTAATCTATCCACATGCTGTACATGGTCTACTTATGTCTACTTGGAGTGCCTACATTCCCACTTTCTAAAGTAATTACTGTAATGGAGTGATGTCAAGCATCCACTTTAATAGGATTTTCCATGAAATAAACCATCATAAACCATCCTAAACCATTGGGGTACCCCCATGACTTAGGACACCCCCATAGACTTAGATCTTCTCCGAGGTGGTGCACGTTTTGCGGCCTCCGCATCGAGCACGTCGCAGCAAGAAAGTGCAGGTGGGCGAGGGAGGGTTTATACCGATCGACCCAGAGGGTTCCAATGGTCAACCCTGGATTAATAAACCCCAAACGGCTGTTTAATTGGGAGGGTACCATTTATGGGGTACCATTTATGGGGTACCATTTATGTACCATATTGTGACTACTTGGAGGGTTATTTTCTAATTAATAAACCATGGTTTATTAATCCGGGGTTGACATTACACTGGGGTAATGATTGGACATGCCCAGTTCCAATAATGATTTGGGTCAGATATGCTGGTTTTTATGCTGGTGCGGTTGTTTTTAAGCGTGTACTGAGACCTAGCCATAACAACTGGGGGAAGTCTTGAGTTGATTAGGATTATGAATGTTTATTGATATCAGGAAGTAGCATGGGCTCATCATAAAATGGGTAGCAGGCTGTATGGAATGTCCATATATCCTTGAGCTATATTACTACAGTAACTACATCAGTATCAGTATTAGTACAGCAATCAAATCTACATCATGCTTGTCTACATTGTTTGAATATACCCGAGATTCTACTTTGCGTTTGCGTTAGGTTGCCCTGGAATGGAGCTAGTAGTATTCCACGTAGATATCATCACCCATCCACCTATCAGCGCAGGATCAACGATGGGCCCCGACAGCTTGTGAACAGGACCTCATAATCTCCAATGAAATTTGATTATGAAACCTCTAGGGACATGCCTCATTGAAGGATCCGTGCTTTCTTAATTATATAGATTTCTGCTTCAGCATACTTCAACCATTAATTGCCAGTCAACATCAGTCAACATCCAATATCTTCTTGTTTGACATCGAATGTTAATCAAAAAACCTGGTTTTCGCAGGTCAAGTTCATGCTTTTGGTTGTAATATGTTATGATCCCATTTTTGGCTCGCCAGATTCCAAGGTGGCGAAAGCTCCTGGAGATCTACCTGCCATGGAGCAAAAGGGGCGTGTGGCAGAGCCAATTCAGAGGAGCCCCGGGCAATTTTTCTCTGCAGAGATGAGGCTTTATCTGAAACTTTAGGGGAACAACTCTTAAATCCAATTTTGCAGTATCCTTGTTTATCTTTTTTTGAGACAAACCGATATGTAATGCTAATGCAAGACAATGACAGTAATCATGATAACAGTAGTAGTATTGAGAGTGATAACTTATGATAGCAGTGACCGTGCATTGGGTAAGAAACAATAATAATCTTCTAAGTATATACACATCATACATTAGTACCACAATTTCTTACCATATTACTATCTCTTCACATTCATGGTGAAAAGCATTCACGGGATTGAGATGAAAGTTATGAGAGATAGTCGCCACGATGTATCCGTATCATGACAATGATATGTGTTTTGTTTGAACATGGGCAATCCCAAAACCCATTGTCTATCATCATATATCATCACAATATCATCCTATTTCCCGTTGAAAAGCCAGTTTGGAGGTATATGCGGTACAGTACTAACCATGTTCAGTGAAAGCCATATTTGGCTGCCAATCCTGCAAACAGAGCCATTCATCGATGATAGATGGCTTGTTGGTGGTGCCATCCATTCCATAGAATTTATATGGGAGTTTCCAGAAATGGTGATACCCCAAAAATAATGGAAAATCCTTAAAATGGATGATTTAGGGGTACCCCCATTTCAGGAAATGCCCATATGGACCCGCAATAATGAGACCCCCATTCCCACAATCTTCCCATACCATTGGGGTTTTTCATGGGAGTAGTATGGGAATGGGAGTCTCACCATTAGTGGTCCCTATAGATTCCACCAATCATTACTTAAATGTCAAGAGGATTCAGGGCTGCTTGCGGTTGCGTCCACATGATTTTCTTGGCCGTCCAAAGCTTGTGGCATTCCTGATGAATGAAACCTGGCTGGTCATTTTGAAAGTGCCACGAAGCCAGACACGTCTAATATACCCTCTGGTTATTTAACATAGCCATGGGAAATCACTATTTTTAATAGGTAAACCATCTATAAATGGGCCATTTTCCATGGCTATGTTAAATAACCAGAGGGTATACTATATTAATATGGCCTTTAGAACGCAGGACAGCCCATGGATTGGTCAAACCGGATTAGCAGTCTGTATACTGTATACAATTATACGCGGATCATTTGAATTGGCTTTAAAGAACGACGGCAGGAACCCCCTTTCTTTTGCGGGCAACAACCCATGGGTTTGTGAATCAGTCGATCCAAAGAGTGATGCTATCCGTCCATTTTCTTCCAAGATTCATCAAAGTGACACGTTCCAACTCTCTCGCAGGAGTGTTCAGCAAGCGCAGAGTGACCAGTGCCCCTGCAGCACCATCGGCAGATGATTGGGTTAGTATCACCAATTGCTGCTGCTTGATGCTCCCATTTGTTGGTTGGTCTTCCAACTTTACTGCCCAGAGCCCTTCATCCTGTTGCATGTCCGGATGTTAAGAGATGCCATGAATATGCCCACAAGTAGAGTAGTGCTTGGATAGATTGTCCACAGGTGCTGGGTGTTTTGTGACAAGTGTCTATTTTCCGTTTTTGTATGCGAAAAGGATTCGAGTCGCTTCGCAACGAGTCCCGCCCCCACCCAGGGAATAGGACAGAGGGAAGAAGCGGGCCTACTTGGCCCAACCAAAGCCGACTGGGGTCAAAACTTGACTTGCGCCGAACTCGGGGCAGATGGCACCAACTTGGGCCCAACTTGAGCCCAACTGGGGTTGAACATGGCGCAACTTGGGCACGTTTGGACGCAAGTTGGGCTTACTGTAACATGCGCAACGTGGTTCTGTGGTGGTGTGGTCGTCGCGGTGTCGCTTGCAACCGCCAAATTTGCATCGCTTCCAAACGCGCGATTTGCATCGCTTACATTGCCATCATGGAATCATGGTCATCATATGTCATCATCATCATCATCATCATCATCATCATCATCATCATCATCACCAGCAGCAGCAGCATCATCATCAATATAATCACAATCACTTTCACGTCTCTTCCTTGTTCATCATCATCATCATCATCATCATCATCATCATCACCACCGTCATCGAATCGTCATCATCATCATCATCATCACCATCATCATCATCATCACCATCATCATCATCATCACTTTCACGTTTTTCCTTCATCATCAACATCATTGACATCAATAACCGAAACATGCCTGTTCTGAAATGAAGATTCATAAGGTTTTACAATTAGGTTGACAAAGCAGCCCTTGCTGCTTATAAAATTCCTGCTGTGTCTTGCTCCTTCTCTGTTTTGCTCTGCTGTCCTTCTGTTACTTCGTTTGGCCCTCCACTTCTTTGCCTGCCACCTTTCTCGCGGGCTTGCGCTCTGTGTGTATGCCCGTGTTTGGTGTAGCGTTGCGTACGCGTAAGCAAGCGGTTTAGTTGGGATCTATTTGTTCCCAGTACCAACTTTGCTTAGGTTTGTTTCAAACCTTTTGTCAAACAAACTTGACAAACCACTTTTATGCTCAGTGCGCACATTGTGAAGTGCACTTCCGGCAAAGAAACCCTAAAGGGGTTGTACCAGTGTACTTCCTGTGTGAAGCAAAGAAACCCTAAAGGGGCTTCCTGTGTGAAGCAAACCCTAAAACAGGAGTGGTGGTGTAAGTGATGCGAATTTGTTGGTTGTAAGTGATGCCTGGTGGTGTTAGTGATGCGGGTGGTGTAAGTGATGCGATTCTGTCGGGTGTATGTGAGTCTCCTGCCGTGTGGGGCATTTGGCGCCGAAGTTGGGCCCAAGACAGGCCCAATGTGGGGAACATGGCTTGGCACGAACCCCAGCAAAGCGAAAAAACGTTGGAAACGGCGGTAAAAATGCAAGTTGTGAGCGTTGCGCCCGGGCTGCCCCCAAAAGGGCCCAACTTGTACATATCCATTTTTGGGGGTTGAAGCCCCGTGGTTGCTTTACAGTGACATACTCGTATCAAATTATAAACTAGTTTATCGTCCTTTCTCCTGGAATCTCCTGGGCATGTTTGTTTCGTGCAAGTTTTCATTTCTCCATGAATTGACGGGTTTATGGCCTAACTGTTCGATCTGGTTGCTGGTTTCAAACATGTATGTTTAATTCTTAGCCATATGGGATAATCATCCCCAATGACTATATGAATCTATTATATGATCATATTTTTGAGGGTTTGGCTCTGCCGTTGAAACTGGCGTTGAAACCAGCAACCAGAAATTCATCCCCGGCCCCAGGTACAAGTTGTGGCCTCTCCTTCCCCATGAGCTCAACCAGTTGGCTCGACCCTGTGCGGAACGCTTCGTGGTGCGCCCCTGCGACATTAAAGACCGAGGGAACCAAAATTGTTTAACATGAAATAATTCTTAGCTCCAGCCTTTTTTGGGGGAGGTTCTTTCGGTAATTAACAATTAATTATTAATTCTTGGCAATTTTTTTTTGCTCTGACGCTTGCTTGTGTTGGATATGCTGGGATGTGGGGAGGACATTGCGCTCAACCTCCCAAAGTAGGGTCAGGCTGGAAAATGAATCATGCAATTTATATCAGTCAACGAAAGACTTAGTATGTGGAAATGGCGACATGGCTTAGAATTTAGAATATGGAACGCCCTTGAATAGTTCATATACTTTGTTTTGGAAACCACACGGGGCACATGTACTTCTGAATGGTTGGGGCCTAGATTTTCTCACGATGCTGTACACATATTCAAAAGAAACCACAGGTGTCTCACTATCTGATCTATCTGCCAGGCATTCAATGTTCAAGGAAATAGCTTTCTGAGAGCACGAATTGGGGTCTTAAATGTAAACACGTTGTTTCTCCCTCATGACTTTGATTCTCTACAGTAATTAGATAGCACGATTTTTTGTTGGTGGTGGGGGGTGGGGGTTGGGGTGCAACCGTTGTCCGCCTAGACAATCAGACGTACGATGGGATCAAGCAGAAACCGGAACCTGGCACCTAGGTACCAGAAAGAAAGATAGATTATGATTCGGGAATTTTTAGCACGTTTTTTTCGGTAGGATGACAAGTCACCTTTACTTGATTGTATTTGTTTATACTGTATAATTTATGATCGGTTGATTTTTCTTGACATAGGAAACAGACCAGGTCTTGTTCCATGCAGATTCAGCCCCGCTTCAAAAGGTGACCCTGAATCGTACAACATCATCGAGGTTTTTTTTATAGAAAACATCCTCATGTTGCAAAATCAGAAAACCATAATTGGACCATCATTCCATATCACATCATCATGCATCATCCAGCTTCAAAATAAAAAAAATGAATCCTCCTTAAAATAGTCTTCCGGATTTTTATCATACTTCCGGATTTTTTTCCTGGTTGGTGGTTTGGAACATGTTTTATTTTCCAGAATATATGGGATAATCCTTCCCATTGACTTTCATATTTTTCAAGATGGTTAGAACCACCAACCAGTTTCCATATTTTCCCATATTTTCCCATATTTTCCCATTTTCCCATATTTTCCCATCATCATTCAAAGAATTCCATGATTTTTCCCAGCATTCCGCCAGGAATTTGTGACCAGGACTCAGGGCGCCACAGATCTGGAACTTGAGCCACTTGGAGTAGCGATGATTCACCGGTGATGCGAAACTAGCATCTAACATGGCAGCCATACCCTCTGGTCATTTAATGGGAAATCACCATTTTTAATGGGAAAATCACCATTTTTTATGGGAAAATCACAATTTTTAATGGGAAATCACCATTTTTAATGGGAAAATCACAATTTTTAATGGGAAATCCCCATTTTTAATGGGAAATCACCATTTTTTATGGGAAAATCACCATTTTTTATGGGAAAATCACAATTTTTAATGGGAAAATCACCATTTTTAATGGGAAAATCAACTATTTCTATGGCATGTTTCAATAGCAAACTGTTAGTTTACCAGAGGGTAACGGCTATGTAACCGATGATGATCTGTTTGGCTGAAGCAGCTTGTATGAAAAGGGGATTCAACATGATTTAAACACTATTCAAACTGCACAACTCTTGGTATTGTGGCCACTTGGAACTAGTGTCATACAATATGATCCAACATGGCTACTGTATGTAGATGTATATAGTATGTTTCAGGATTGAAACCACCAAGCAGTTGAGTTGTTTGATGTTTTTATGTCTTGTTCTTTGTTCGGTTTGAGTCTGTCCTAGCTGAAGAAAAAAATCAACCCAGGAGATCCACTGGATAGATTACATCCAGCTGATCCAAGGCACGTGAAGAGCGACGTGCGCAACTTCATCCAGAGCTTGGCACAGCAGGCCATGGCCCCTTCGGGGATTTTCCCAATGAATCCCACTAGTTTCTGGTTGGTGAGTGAAAATCAATCCTTTCCTTCTAATGATAGCCATAAGAGGTCCCCCTAAGAGAACAAATCCAGTCCAAACCAGTGCTTTCAGCGGACCATTTGAGATTTTTTGGTGGCATCGGTGGGGTAAAACATGAAGTGCCCCCCATTTGTTCATGGCCATTCTGAATCAACGATCATAAATTGTGCACAAACCTGGCCTCGAAACACGTTCTGCCAAAGGTTGCGGCAGACTCTATGGCAGAATCTTCGGTGGATTCTGTGTTGAAGCTGATTAATTGATAGAGTGTAGCGGATGAGTGGGTTATAACATATTATAACCCACCAAAGGTATCCAAAAATGGGATGGTTTGGTGGCCGTCTGGTGGATGTTTTCAAAAAACCATGGCGGTCTGCGACCTGTGCAGGTGGCCGAAAAACGGCAGATCTTGAGTTTGGAAGTGGGTGACACTGAGGAGCTTGGATGGATCGCTGGTTATGGATGGTTATGGGCCATGGCAGCCATGGGCCCCAGTTTTTTTTAGATCAGTCTGGTAACCTGGTAGTATGATAAGGCCTGATTTGTTGGAGGGCTACCTTTTCGTGGTTAGTGGTTCCCTCTTGTTCCCTCGTGTTCCCTCTATATCGGTTGAAGGTTAGGCCCTTAGGCAGGGCAGCCGTGGAGACTGGTTCAAGCTTTCAGGCTCTGTTTGGGCCAATATGGCTATGTTGCATTATCCACCTGCTTGGCTATGCTTGATGTGTTTCGCAGGATTAGTTTCCTCAGTTCTTTGTCGGGATGATTGTGTGGTGACCTCCAACTTAAGACGAACATGTTTCAGAGGGACTAAGATTTTTGGTGGTTTGGAAGATTTTTTATTTTTCCATATGTTGGGAATGTCATCATCCCAACTGACGAAGTCCATCATTTTTCAGAGGGGTAGGTCAACCACCTGTCTCCTTTCAGTAGTGGAGCCACAGCACTCCCAGCTGTAGGCGTCTGCTAAGAAGGCTCGTGCCAAATGGAGGCATCAGGGGGGCGGGAAAGAGGCTGGAGTTGTTTTCGGATTTGTGGAATTTGGAGACTCTGAAAAATCTTCGAAACTAAAACTGAAGATGAAGAGAAGCTAAAAGCAACATCACAGACTTGAGGCTAAAGATGAATGTAGTTCTCGCAGCTTGGATTGTTTGAAAGCCAAATATGAGCCGCCCAGACATGTTCTGAAAAGCAGTGTGACCCGTGTGGCCTCTGTGAGGCTGGAAGATTCCCTCTCCTTGATGGATTTGGGGCGCCTTGGAACAATGGCACGTGCACGCGGGCTGGTGGGCTGCCAGTGGAATTGTTGCACAAAATCTTGGGCTGGCGACAACCGGACAAAATTGGCCAGAAGTGGATCACTGAAGATGTGTTGCAGAAACAGATTCCTCGCAAATTCAGACTTTAGTTTTTAACAAACCTTGGGACTTCTGGGTGCGGACCGTAGGATCCCCACCAATGGGTCCTATCAAGTTCCAGGCCTTGTCCAACGCTGCAGCAACTGGATGCATTCTTAAACACTTGTGCGGTGAAATATGTCCAGGTGGCCGGGGGAGTGGGGCGAGTGGGGATCAAGCCGGGACCAGTCGAAGCCGCGGAAGCTGACCGCTGACCTTGGCACGACCTGGGACATTATTTGCTATCTTATTGATGCTTGGCCAATGGCCAACTTCTTTGTTTCGGTGTTAGAGGAATGGGGAGATGTTATCGGTAGCAAGGTCTTAAAATATGTGTAAACAAACAAAAACAAACATCAAATAGATATGTCAGGATAACTTTCATCACAAGTTCTGTCATGATCTATCATTTCAGAAAGACTATCAAAAAATATATATCATTGAAATTGTCATTAGAAATATCAATCAAAACATATATCAGAATTATCATTGAGACTATAAGAATATCATTAAGACATATTGAGGCTATGATTTTATATATACCACCAGATCATTATCTAAAAATATATCATATCATATCATATCATATTCGACTACCTATGTAATATCATTGTCTAAATGAAGCGGTGCCTCCAGCAGGCCTTGTTGATGCCTGGAGAGGCGGTCGGCGCTGTGGCCGTGCGGAGCTCAGAAATGCGGAGTTAATATTAAGATAGTCAATGGATTGGTTTAAGGGAAAATCTACAGGAAACCGTAGATTTTCCCATGAAATATGGGGTTTTCCTGTAAATTTTCCCTTAAACCAATCCATTGAGATAGAAATTTTCAGCTGATTCAAGAAAAACCAAAATCATAAAATGGAATTGCATGATGGATTTATATGATTGCACCATGACATGAATGGATTTGAGATGATTTGAGCATTGATTCAGCAAAAATGAATCGATTCACCATGGAATTTATCAATAAGCATTTAGATCAAATAACAATACTTGGGATCAATAGAAACAATGAAAATCATCGATGCAAGGGTTTTGTGTCGTCGATGGTGGAAAATATCCTTGCCGATTTGATGATATTTGATGTAGCTGTAAGAGCATGATGATTTTCTGTGGGGTTTCAATAGGACTCAATAGGAGATGGTTTTCTGCATTATCATGATGGGGATGGATGCACATGTTCCAAACTCTGGGCACCAGAGATTTAGTTCATTTTCCATATATTCACCATATTTCACCATATTTCACCATCCATTGTTAGAGCATCATATTCCTGGCTAAGTTGTAACGACCTCACTATGACCTCACTGGAATGATGTTTTTTTTTTTCAGGGCTACCTATCCCCAAACAGCCGATCAGTTTTGATTAGTGAGTTATTATCATTTTCCAGATACCATCCGGTTATTTAACATAGCCATGGAAAATCACAATTTTTAATAGGCAAACCATCTACAAATGGGCCATTTTCCATGGCTATGTTAAATAACCAGAGGGTAAGTTGATGGGGATACCATAATATACGATATCCCAGCCTTTATGCTGTATGCATATGATGCATATAAGGGTTATGTGGAGGAGGTATAGATATGTGGGTATCTCAAAAACCAATTGAGAGCCCCCAAAGCTGCCAAAATTATCCATGTGGGGAGTTCAAGGATTGAATGATTTTGATGTAGCCCATTTTGACACACTGGTATGGGTCAGAACATATTTCGCCACTGAGCCACACCAGAATTTGACGGCATTCATCTGTGATTTCTCAGAATTAGCCGCCACTGCTTTCTGTTGCTTCCTGAGAATGGTGGTGAGATGTTCCCCTTGTCTATTGGTAGGGGACACTTGCGGAGCATCATTCTTCAATTGGAGAGCACTGGTGAGATAACTCCGAAGCGGGCTTGCCAGTTTCATCAATCTTCTTAGCATCCGAGGATAGTTCATGTTGCAGTTTCAAAACAAAAAGGTTGATGATTAGGGATTACACTATTCTTATGTTAGAGATTTTCATAATCCATACTGAATCCATGAACTGGAAACTCCTACGAATCAGTATTTTGGCATATTTTGGCGGTTTTCCTCAAATAATCTACATATTAGATGATTCGTAGATTCATCCAGTATATTGGAGGTGTTCCTCAAATATATAGAAGGGATATGAAGGGATTGCCCAATATTCATCCCCAGATCTTTCCACATCTTCGCCATTCGGGGATCGGAACACCGGTGTGCCGAGGCGCAATCCATTGGTGAACCGGCCACTCAAATGACGCTGAAGACCTTCCACTTTGCTGGTGTGGTAGGGTTGCCCTGGATCTGAATCTAGGGCTATGTGACGAAGTAATGTTGGTTGGTACAGAAATCGGCAAGAAAACAAGATGCTCCGAAAAATTGCAATCTGAACGAGGAAGAATAAATCAACATGTTTTTTTGGGGGGAAACCCTGGGAAGCCTATTTTCAGACACAGAAACTAGTTCTGCCACCCTAAACTGCCAAACTATGATCCCTGGAAGATGAGATCTCTCTGAGAGGGGTTTCTCAAAAAAGCATTTCACGGTTTGGTGACCAAGAAAACAAGATGCTCCGAAAAATTGCAATCTGAACGAGGAAGAATAAATCAACATGTTTTTTTGGGGGGAAACCCTGGGAAGCCTATTTTCAGACACAGAAACTAGTTCTGCCACCCTAAACTGCCAAACTATGATCCCTGGAAGATGAGATCTCTCTTTTTGAGGGGTTTCTCAAAAAAGCATTTCACGGTTTGGTGACCAAGAAAACAAGATGCTCCGAAAAATTGCAATCTGAACGAGGAAGAAATCAACATTTTTTTTGGGGGGGGAAACCCTGGGAAGCCTATTTTCAGACACAGAAACTAGTTCTGCCACCCTAAACTGCCAAACTATGATCCCTGGAAGATGAGATCTCTCTTTTTGAGGGGTTTCTCAAAAAAGCATTTCACGGTTTGGTGACCAAGAAAACAAGATGCTCCGAAAAATTGCAATCTGAACGAGGAAGAATAAATCAACATGTTTTTTTGGGGGGAAACCCTGGGAAGCCTATTTTCAGACACAGAAACTAGTTCTGCCACCCTAAACTGCCAAACTATGATCCCTGGAAGATGAGATATCTCTTTTTGAGGGGTTTCTCAAAAAAGCATTTCAATCATTTCACGGTTTGGTGACTCTGTGTTCCTGGAGGTTTCTTGGTTCAAAAAAAACAAAGCATATCGGAGATGTGTGGATTTGTGGATCACCATTTTTGGACTACAGATATTTTTCGCATGGGTCCATGGTGTTTGGAGGGGGACCAGCCCAGCAGATTCGGGCAGGAGTTGTTTTTGCATCAGTGTAAGCTCTACGGGGAATCTTGGGCGCTCAGAAAAAAGTTATAACTGTAGTAGTCTGTACAGTGTAGTATGTTACAGTTTTCTGAGTCTTCTGTATATGAACCTCGAATTAAAGAATGGACGGCAGGACAACACACGGACCTAGTTCTGACATGACATGTCCATGATGGGATGGTGAAACCACCTCATTGCCATGACAAACTTCTTCCCAGTTGAACTGTCTGAACTGTCTGAAGTGTCTTTTCAGGCCAGCATGAATGTGACCTTGGGAGTTCCGCGAATCAAGGAGATGAGCGGGTCACTTCAGCAGGATTCAGCAGTCTCACATTGGAATCATGGACCGACATGACCCCTTTTTCTAGTATATGAATGATATTATTTTGGGAGGATGGTTCCCCTTTTTATTATCCACAAAACATGTATATTGATGGTACAGCAACTATGCTTTTTGATGCGTCCGTAAGTATTACTGTAATTCAGACTCCATCAAGACACACACAATTGCATAATATCTATACGGACATTATATATACTGTAACGTATACAAAGACGCGGATGTATATGGATATATGTATATAGATATATGTATATATGTATATGTATATATGTATATTTATATGGTATATGGATTGTATATTGTATATTGTATATGGTATATGGTATATGGTATATGCATATGCATATGCATATTGTATACATGTATTATGTAATAGACTGATACATATGAGTAACCAACAAAATTATTGTAATCAGTACATATTATCTGGGTAAATTATAACGACCTCACTGGTCTCCCTCACTGGAATCATGGTTTTCATATGGGAAATCATTTCCAAATGGCCCAACAATTCAGGTTAGTGAAATATTATAATTTACCCAGATATTATGAATTTCATCCCTATTGATCACCATTAATACCCATTAATCCCTATTGATCACCATTAATCCTTATTGGTCACATATTATCATATTAATGCTAATTTAGTTTTGCTTCGCCTTAGCCTTGGGGTTTTTTCCTCAGTCACCAGGAGATCATCAACGCGGCCAAGGGCATCTCAACGCCCATCATCACTTGCACCTTGCAGGAGGAATACAACGAGGCCTGGAGAAAGGCATCGGAGAAGCGGAGAAGCTATGTCTACCCTCTGGTAAACGTTTACATAGCTATTGAAAATCACCATTTTTAATGGGAAAATCCACTATTAATGGGCATTTTCAATAGCTAATTATATTAAATTACCAGAGGGTAAATTTTCTAAATGTAATTTTTCATGTTGTAGTAACCGTAGTGTATGATCATGTTTAACGAAATTATCATAGATATCTAATATATCTATATTTTCTGTATGTACATGTGTGTATTTTTATTTCTACACAGTGATTTGATTCTGTATGCACATCAATATATCATTCTATCTATTGCATTAAGCATGTGTATATTATATATATACATATATCACTGGGATTCACTGGGAATATCCCATGTAAGAAGGTGAACTATGGGACATTATGGGACACTATCACATCCGCTATGATTAAATGGAATACGGTATGGATGAACCATGCTTCTGTGCGTCAGTTTCACCACCATCGTCACATCCAAGGGCCTGGTAGAGGGAAACCCATTGGAAAATCTCGAGCCACACATGGAGGGGCCGTTTGCACTACCTTGACCTATGAAAATTTCGTTGGTAACCCATCATTTCATAGGTAAAGTCTCACATTGGGAAATGAGCAATTTAACCCATGGGTGAATTGAGGGTAGCAAAGTATCCACTATAGATGCCCCAATGAGGTGACTGCGCGCATCGTCAAGGGCCGCATTGAGCGGACCAACCTGGGAGACGTCTGTGCCATGGCGCCGCAGAAAATGTGGCAGATGACGGTTACGGTAAATCATTGGGAAAACCAAGATAAGCAAAAAAAAAAACAAGCCCAACTTGAAGGATTGAATTGTGTTGTTAAACCATGTGAAATCTTTCAACACATCTCTGTATTTCGGATGGTCTCTAAAGGGTCTTGAAACGACCCCCACTGGCGCTGGATCAAAGCAAGGACCGGCACTTCGAATCGCGTTCCCCTAATATGTGATTCCCCCCTTTTTGGCTTTCCCATAGAGGGTACTCGATATTTGGGGGAAGTGGTTAATCATATTAATCTGGTGAAGATTCAGTCATGAACCGGGATGATTTAAAGCAGGACCCATTCATACCAATGTAACTTACCATCGGAGGGTAAAACCTGACGCTGGTTTTGGTGAGGGTGCAACCAATGGAGTTGGGACGACATGAAAAACCTAGCTACAGAAGCAATTTCAGAAATTGCTGACAACTTGGAATGGAAATTGCTGGCTTTGGAAGATGTTAGTGTATTTATTGGGAAACCAACATTTGCATAGATATTGACCAATAACAATGAACATTTGAACCACAACATTGTGGGATTAGGAAAATCATCACACTGCAATTTCACAGCGTGAGTCACACGCCGGCTTGAAGAACCTCAACTCCAGAGTCCAGCTTGGCTTGTCTGAAAATGGGGTACCCCCAATTGCAATCAATTTGTGTATCCATTTTTAAGCATGAAACTTGCAAGTTTGGGGTATTTCGGTATGTTTTTTGACAACCCCATATCATCCCTATCATTTTGTTGGTTGCATCTCCACACTGATTGGTCAACAAAAAACCTGTTGTTGTTGGGCAAACTGTCAGTCCGCTCAGCCCAATGTCCGGCTGGGGGAATCTGAACCGTTGACAGGATTAAACAACCTTTCTATTTTTTCTCTGTTGGATTTACCCCCTTCAACTAAGACCATTAAGACCTGGCTCTCTGATCTGGCTTTCGTTCCCAGATTCTCTAAACGAAACGGTGAGTTTTCGAAGCTCTGGGCGCCCAGGCCGCTACTTCAAGGAGGTCTATGACCCCGCATATGGATGTTTCATCAGTGTCAAGGTGGGCGCCAGCGTGGCTGGTGGCTGGCTGTTTTTTTAGTTGGACCAAGAAGCAGGAAGCGGTGAAGCGGTGGGCGTCTCAATCATCAACAATCATCCTGTCAATTTATGGAATATGTATGAATATGTATGAATATCTTATCAATATGTTCCAATATTCTGTCAATTGATGGAATATGTTACCAATATTGATGATTCCATGATGTAGTTTGTGAACAGTGTTCGCACCGATCCTGATATCAAGGGCCTTTTGAATCACGCCAGCCAAGAACCACCACGAAATGGGTGAATCTCAAGCATCGATGGTCCCGTGAATGGAAAATCCTATGGAAAATCCCCATTTGAGAGTCTTAGTTTGAGGCATCCAGGGTAAGATTGTGCTTTCCCATTGCCATGTTTACGGGAGGGTATATGTTAGACATTCTTATATATATATATATATATATGTATATATATATAATTATTTTATTGCAGGGCTGCCGCCCTGCCGCCGACCCTGGAAAGAAAGAAAAGTATGCCAAGAGTGGCGTTGCGATATGCCAGGACATAGGTCCTTGGAACTACAAATATGTGTAATTATATATTATGTAGTTGTACAATTATAATATGTATAATATATAGATATACAGTATAAATATATATATACAATACATACAGTATATATATATAGATAGATAGGGAGACAGAGAGACAAATAGACAGATAATTAGGTAGATAGATCGAAAGATGCTTAAACTTCTAGTTTCCAGGGCCACCCAGGACAGGAGACCGTGACTAGTCTGCCGAACAGGCAGCGTCCCGAACACAGGGACACTCTTTTTTGGTGATTGCAAGGTTGACATGCGCATGGTGCAACGTAGCAAAAACATTGTTCCTTTTAGCATCCAGTTGCAAACTTTTGGAGACCTAAAGGAAAGAAAGCAGTGCTGGCTGTTGGCTGCTGGTGCCGGGGTCAACTTTGGCTGCTTTGGACCTGCTGTTTTCAAAAGGTGTGTAGACGGGAAGGGTGCTTAACATGACTTTTTTGGAAGCGCAAGAACAACATAGGCTGGTGCTGGTGGTTGCTGCTTGCTGGCTGCTCATGCTGTTTTGGAAAGGTGTGTAGACGGGAAAGGTGCTTAACGTGGCTTTTGAAACCCTACAGTAAGCAGCAATAAACCGCAGCTAATTTTCTGGAAAGGTGTGTAGACAGGAAAGGCGTGTAGACGGCAAAGGCGCGTAACGTGGCTTTGGAAGCACAATAGATTTAAAAAATAATATAAAAGAGCTGGGTTTGGTGCTGGTTTTGGTGTTGTTTCTGTTGTGTCTGCTGCTGGTGGCTGTTGATTTTGTTCTCTTGTTCTTGTTCTTCTTGTTCTTCTTGTTCTTCTTCTTGTTGTTGTTGCTGGTGCTGCTGCTGCTACTGCTGCTGTTGTTGTTGCTATCCGTTTTTGCTCTTATTCTTGTATTTTTGTTATGTTTTTTTTGCCGCTTTAAAGACACAAGTCCCCACTGTCTGTGCGCGCTCCTGCTGTCGGCCGGAGTCGCGGATATGCCCGGAACTCAGTTGATAGGATCAATCCCGTGACTTGTGAGGTAGATTTGAAGACCGTAGAACGCTTGCAGTTGGAGCTCAAGATTGAGGCAGGGGTGCAGAGACTCACACATTCCACATTTTGCAACAGCTGGTTAAAAAACAAGATCAGATATCAAGGAAAATGCCCAAGGGCAAGGTCCGCGAAGCTCTAGTTGCACACCAAGTCTGGCAGTTTAGGTCAGGCCGCATACTGATCAACATCCTATATGCACCACTTGATACATCGGGTGAAAACTGAAAACATTACTGTGGTGAGCCAAGGATCCACGGATGATGTACCCGGTTCAACTCCCCTGTTTTACCATGTTTTTCCCCATTGAACTAGCCGTGAAAAAAGGGGGTCAGTTCCCCACGGCGAGCCAAGTTTTAATCTCGAACATTCTCGAGCAGTTGGCCTGGCTTCTGAAACACCGAACTCGACACCCAGGGTTGCGGGTTGCTACCCATAGGTGAATCAGTTTGCTTCTATGATTTACCCTCTGGTAAACATACACACAACTATGGAAAATCACCATGCTATTAATGGGTAAATCCACTATTTCTATGGCCATTTTCAATAGCTTTTTGTTAGTTTACGGGTACTGTACCCAGTTTTGCTCCTTGCATATCTTGCATCTGGGGTGGGAACAACCGAGGATATCAAGACTGCCTTGATGGACACCAAGAATTTGGCAGCTGAGCGAAAAAAAATAGCTGGACGACTCTGTACATCTCATGAATGAGCCTCTCGTAATTTAATGTAGCTAGGAAAAATATGGGAAAATCACGTTTTTAAATAGGTGAATCATCATGTTTATCATCTACTTACAGGGTCATGTCCCAAAGCTATGTCAAATCACTAAAAAATCAAGGGTATCATGGATTATCCCTCGAAATTAGTATGAATTCATCATAAATTATCTGTAGAAATTAAGTAAAATTATCGCCAAGGTTGGCAAAGTTGGCTTTACCCATGTTTACGGCTACTTCCTGGCTCTGGCTAGTCTTTGGGCTTGGAAATTGACCTGCCTACCAGGTGTTCATCATTTCATCCACTTTTACAAGACTAGAGCATATCACACGACGATGTCATTGCTTCACCACACAGAATTGAATTCCATTGTGATGTTGGTGTATCTTGCTTTATTCATCTCTATTCCATTCCAAGGGGCATTGTTGTGATTTGCCTTAAACCGATTCTAAAACAACACAAAAAAATTACCTGGTTTTTGGAGGATCTGATCTGATTTCAATTGGCAACGCTCTAGTCGTTCCCCATGCGCTGCCATTTAGCTGGTGATCCTCTCAGATCCTCTCAGGCTGGAATTCGCCTTAGCAACAATGATATCGACATCGTGACCAAGGTCAGGGTGACACCAAGTCACTGCAGTGAAAAAAAACAGCATTAATAGTCGCGGAGGGCCATGATGCGACTACACTAAGTGTAATAATAAGACAGCTTGCCATAGTTGTTACGTATATGTTGTTATAAGAAGTTATAATAAGTTATAATAAGTTATGATGGATGTACTTCGATATCACCGATATCGTTGTGCCATAAGGTGGTTCTCTGCCACAGGATAAGCTCCGGGTGAAGCCGCCAAAAATGACCGCCAGCAACAAGATGCTATATTTTTCTTTGCAGGCGCCAGGGTAGCTCGTAGTTCACGGCCTGGGCTGCTGGGGTGGGAATCATGACTGTTGGTTTCCAAACCGGCGGGTAGAGGGTGTGACGGATGCCGTCACACGATATCCAACTTGCATCAAACTGCACACGACACCCGGACACCCTGACCCAAAGCTCGAGTCGGGTATGATGAGTTGGAAAATTAGAGATACCTTCAGTGTTACAAACACGTTCATTGAAACCCAAGCACTCCAGATGCCACATTGTGATACATTGTGGACCTTGTGACATTCAGAGTATTTCAGGGTCCTCAACTGCTTGGGTCCCACTGGGTTTCGCTTGTGATCCTAGCTGTTACATCCAGTAGAGGTTGAACAGGAAAAAACATGAACACATGAAAAAAAAAACATTGCGCAGCTGATGGCAATTAATTAATGCATCTGAAGCGATCTAGACAGATGTTTCTCTAAATAATTACTCGAATGATGGACGTCTACGCCCATGCCCAAGGATGCTAATGGTATAGTCCATCCTTGAACCGACTGGCCATTGACTGTCTAAGCTGACACTGGCAGGGTCTCTCAACTATCTCGTGTTCTCAATAGGATAATAAGTAAATCATCGTGCATTATCTTAACAAGTGGATGTTCCATTGTCAGGTTCTATACATTGCAGAAGGGAGTATCCCACCCACACTAGCTCCAGCATCTCGCAGACCCTGAAAGCGGCCTTGCCCAACGCGGTGGTGAAGGTGCAAGTGTCCGTTTGATAACAACAGGTAGAGTCTTAGAGGTTGTATACTACCTATTATTGCCTAGTTATATAGGGATGATCATGACATATTATGACCCATGAAGAGGGAAGCCTAAAATAACAGCTTAGTAGAATGGGATGATACGATGATACCAGTAAAAGGGGGCAAATGACGTTTCTGATTTTTCGGATGGACACAGTGCCAGGTTGATAACAGCGGAGACACTTCCATGTCACAAGATGTAAAGTGAATGATTGTGTACAGCACATCATGTCACATCATCACATCACATTGTATCATGAGTCCAAGGTTGGACACCCCCAAACGCAACCCATCCACTTCCAGGGAATTCCTTCCACCAAACGCGCGGTGTTGAACAAGAAGGAGACGGGGCAGAAGGCCGCAACCTCAGTTGGCAATGGATTCTCGTCATGTTTACATGTCTCACTTCGGTAAAAAATCCATTTACCTCTGTATTTCATGTCTCATTGTTTCCCCCTTGATCTTTTTCTTGGAAAACCCCATATGATATATGTAGGTTTCCTAAGTCATGTGGCTACCCCCAGTTTGACTCATTCATTTTAGTAGTAGGATTTTCCAGCTATTGGGATACCCACATGACTCATGGTTTAACCCCACAGCATTTGCTCCGCCAGGTGGCCTATTCACTGCTGGTGGAGGGCTACGGCCTGCGAGAGGCGATCTAATCATCGAATTTAAATGGGTCATGTTCATTTATTTTCCACATCTATGTTAACTCACCAGAGGGTTTTTTTGGTTCTTATGTTTTTGGATTTGTATATGTGTAACTGTCTATGATACAGTATACAGTATATGGTATAATGTATAGACATATTACAATTCTTAATGGTCTTAATGCTGACCAAATGATTTTTCCCGTCTTTACTGAAAGGCTGGTCGACAAATTGTTTCATGCCCGATCCTTAATTGGTGAGCAGAATCCCTGGGGAGTTAGACCCCTGCTATCCACGGAGGTACGAAGAGATGATTTATGTACATGAAATATCATGAAATGTAGACATGATACATACATACCATTACATTACATTACATTACATTGCATTCCATTGCATTACATTACATTGCATTGCATTACATTACATTACATTACAGACATGCATACATAAATAGACATAGTTACATACACATACTTATGTGTACAATGTATATATATATATATATATTTACACGAATTGCACGTGACACTGCAAAATACACCTAGGTCATGCTCCAAGCCCCGAGCGCCGAGCGCTAGGTCATGGGCACACCTGGCATAGATCCCAGCAAGACCAGTTCCAACCACGTGGTGGAAGTCGAGAAGGTGGGGGAAAAAAGGGGGGGGATTCCGGGGATCGGCGCCTGATATCCCTGGGGGGATCCAGCCGGTGGGAATCAACTGGCTGGTATGATATCCCTGGGGATCCTTGGTGGGAATTTTGGGTGGTATGTAATGGGATAGATCACGATCAACATAATTTTATCTTCATCATCTTCATCGTCTTCATCATCATGACCATGTAAAAATGCTTTTGACTAAGAATTGGAAAAATGCGGAAACACCAGTAGCCCAATGGTTTGGATGATTCATGCTAAAAACTGACCAACACATTGATACAAAAATTGCCGTTTTCAGGGTCTCACAGTTTGACTCGTCCCCAGATTAGCAAGGCCCACCCCTAGTTGTTTTTCTTCAGTTGTTTGATAAAAATCAGAGTGGTGAGATCACAAAGACACCTGGTTTGTCTGGAAATAAAATCTATTCTGGTTGGTGGTTTGGAACATGTTTTATTTTTCCATATACTGTATTAGGAATAATCACCCCAACTGACCGATATTTTTCAGAGGGTTGAAACCACCAACCAGTATTGGTTAGCAATCATGTTCCCTATTCAACTTGCCATTTTGCAAGTATCCCCCATTTTCCGACAGCCGCATGAAGATTCAGCCCTCGGAAACACAGCTGTTCCAGCTCTTGAGACTTGGACTCGCCATGGCCCATACTCCGGTTAAAAATCACAGCTGACAATGGAAAGTCCACAATGAATGGATGATTTTCCCAGCTATAAACGTTATAACATGTTATAACTTCCTTGTTGAATGGGTTTTCCCATTGTTATTTATATACATATATATATATATCCCATACTTCTCCCAGCTGTAAACCTCCCAGCCATGTTTTATGGGGATTTCCTGGCCATCATTGCCCAGGTTCTAGGCATCGAAGCGGCCCGACGCACCATCATGCAGGAGATCAAAGTCACGTCACCTGGCGACAACGTTTTGGGTCGAGGTCATGGCGTCATGGGGATGCAAAAATCGTGGGTTTTTTATAGTGATTTATAGTGATTTCATGGACTTTTAATAGTGATTTCTAGTGATTTATGGTGATTTATAGTGATTTCATGTGACTTTTATAGTGATTTCTAGTGATTTATAGTGATTTATAGTGATTTCATGGACTTTTAGAGTGATTTATACTGATTTATAATGATTTATGGTGATTTATGGTGATTTCATGGACTTTTAGAGTGATTTCTAGTGATTTATGGTGATTTATGGTGATTTCTTAGACTTTTAGAGTGATTTACTCGAAGATTAATTGGATATACACCCTCTGGTAATTGTAAACGTGGCTGGACCACGTTTGATTACCGAAGGGTAACTGGTTAGTATATTGGGATTCAGACACCAACTTAGCGTTCCAGGGCGCTCCGCCTTGTGGTAAGTTTAGAAGAGACATTGATGATATGATGATCAACCCACAGATTTTCACCATGTTTGACATGACATGGGTATACAACGTTCGTTCTTGTTATGTTGTGGTTAATATGTCAACCCCCTTCATAAACATCAGGTTGCTGAATCAGGGGATCATCCCCAAAAAGTGCTACTGAAATGGTACACCCCAATTAAGCAGCCCAGAGGTTACTCAAGGGTTGACATTACACTATGTGATACATGGTAATACCATGTCTTGCAAATCTTTACCAACTGGCAAATGGCGTTGATGGGGATTTGTGTAATTGATTCTGAGAATCCCTTTCAATCAGTCGAAATAGGACCTGTTTCAGGAACTTGTGGTCTCAACTGTTGATTGCTCATTTCCTCGAATACTTTTTGGGAAATGTTCCTAACTTGCTAAGCATTGCTAAGTTTTTCGGTTGGGTAGCTCAACCACCAACAAGAATATTGATAAGCTTTTGGAACCCAAGTGTGACACATGTTGAAAGCGTTTAAAAGTGCTGTTGGTTTTGCACATCAGGCACTAGTTGAGATGCATGAGTGGAGAAGCTCAAAAAATCTCACGCCTCAAAACTGGAGTTGCCGCTGCCAAGTGTGGCAGTTAATACATGCTAATGTTCTGCCGATGGCTGAGGTTTTCTGCGTGCGCCAAAGTTGACGTTTAGCTCTGTAGTTTGATCCATTCTATTCATTCTATTCCCCATCTTGTTGATCTAAATCTAGATTTCCGGTACAGCCCCCCGGTGACATGTTGGTGAATTCCCATTGATTTTAGCTTTATCTCTACCATCCAAATCATTCCAAATCCATCCAACATATTCAACCTAGTGGGATGGTTGCGAAATCCTGCACCACCAGCTTGGATGGTTAAAACTCCTATGAATAATGGGATAAACCACCTATGAACTGGTGCAGGATTTCCTCCATCCACCGTAGGATTACATAGTTATATATAATTATAGTTAATTATAGTTATAGTTGTATATCTTCCAGTATTGTCACGAGTATATACAAGTATCTACCATGAATAATCGTTTGCCAGTTGTATATCTACCACCAGTCTGGGCCATTAGGCTGGGCGCCCACGGCATCGCCGTAGATGTGTGGGCCCTTGGGGCCCTTGGAGGGCCGGAGGAGTTTTGGAGGGAACATGGAGCCGAAAACGTAGGCTAAGTAGGGTTGATAGGGGGTAGTATAACTATAGTCTATAGTACCCATGGGTTTATAATGCTTTATAAACCAACTATAACATGATATAACTAGAGTTATACAATGGATTTATAAACCAACAAACATAAGTGGGGAACCTCACCTAGTAGGAATTATTGAGGTATGGGTATTATAACTATGTTTTTAGGGGAGCAATGTGCTACCCTCGAAATGATCCATGTATGGAATATGTTAACCGAATGTTTACGAACATTTACGCGTAGGTAAATATACCACAATGTTCTAGAATTAAACATACCCAACCTGGTTATGACTAACAGTTCGCCATGGAAAATCACCATTTTATAGCTAGGTAAACCTCTATTTCGATTAGGGCCATCTATTTCTTTGGCGATGTTTTTGTGGCTGGAGATGAAGCAGCATTGCGCTGGGGATGATGGGATGATCAAAGTTGGGCACATCATGGGACTGATGAATCCCATCCTATGTTGTATTTAACTACAGTAATCATTCGGTAATCCTTATATATACAATTGACAGTTGCAGCTCTAACATCTATTGTATATCAATTTATACAGTAATCATCATCATATATATATATATATAATATAGAGAGAGAGATAGAATTGACAGTTGCAGCTCTAACAGTTGTGACTTCCTTGGGTTTCTGAAAAAGTTGTGTCTTTTTTTTGTAGCAGCCGGGCGTTCGTGTGTTCGTAGAACGCATAAATCTTGGTGGGGTTGAAGTACTTCATGTCCACGTGGTTTAGCATACCTAGCTGTGGTCTGCTGTAGCCAGGACAAGTTATCAAGCACCTTCCTGACTAGGATAAGCTATATATCTTAATGGTGAAGGGGACACGCCAATGGGTTCACCGTTGAGCAAATACATCAGTGGAGTACAATAGGCTATCTATTGACTAGCGGTTAGCTACTATTTGAAATGTGTAAGTTCGTCTGAAAATTGAGGGGCGCCGCAATTCCAATAGATTCATCATTTTCCCATATTACCTTCTGGTTGGTGGTTTCAAACACTTTTTATTTAGCCCTTGGATCGAGTACCTGCCAGCGGTGGGGCTGCGCTTGCGGAATCTCGATTGTTTCTGATCACCCTGTTTGTTTCTTTGCAATGGCGTTGTGGGGGACACCCGGACCACCGGTTCATTTTGGTTTTCATGAAGGAGTTGGAATTGGGGACAAGATCGACATTGTGGCAACCATTGATTCTGTTGCTGGACCTGTGGCATTTGTTACCTTGTACCCTGGACGCCAACATGGCAGAATTGTTGGAATTCCTGACATCCCGGCAGAATGCTTCAGTGTCTCAGCGTTGCAAGCCAATGTGGTAGCCCTTGCGCCGTGCCCTACTTTTCAGGTGGATGACCCATCTGATTTGCTGTTTCATGGCAAGAGCAACATGGAGGACCACATGCAGTTGGTTGAACTCTGCGCTGGAATGGGTATTGGAACTATCGGTTTTGAAGCAGCTGGCATGACACCTGTCGCTGCAGTCGACTGGTCGAAGCCCATGACTGAGGCCTACCAGGCCATGCATCCGAACGTGCCAGTGATCCATGGAGATATCAACTGTACAGCCACCATCAAGCAGTTGTATAAAGCGCATCCGAGACCGGCAGTTGTCATGTGTGGTTTTTCATGCCAACCCTTCTCAACAGGAGGGGCGCAGCGTGGAGCTGAAGACCAGCGATCCTCGACGCTAGCAGCAGCTCTTAGAATTGCATATGTACTGCGCAGCCGTGTAGTCATTCTTGAGTGTGTACAGGATGCATCGACAAATGCAATGGTTCGTCGCCAGGTAGAAGCGTTTAGAGATCAGTGTCAGTTTCACCTCTCCGAAGCCATCCTCCGCCTGGAAGACATTTGGGTTTCCAGACGGAGCCGGTGGTGGGCTGTTTTGTCCGTAGGTCTCCTTGGTCCGGTTTGCATCCGAGCATTCGACCCGCTGCCTGAACCTTCCATGCCGATGGATTTGCTGCCCGCACCCATGGCCATGTCTCCTGAACACTTGGCGCAGTTGGAATTGACAGGTGAAGAGCTGGAATTGTTTCTCAGCTATCAGCCACGCCTTTCCAAGATGTTCCTCAGTCGCTCAGGTAAAGCACCGACAGCTTTGCACTCATGGGGATCGCAAGTTACCAAGTGCGAGTGTTTGTGTAGGAGTTCAGGCTTCAGTCATGAAACTCTCATGTCAAGGGGATTGTATGGACTTCTTTTTCCAGTTGGTGGTGACCCCAACCCAGATCACCCAGATCTGATGCGTGTCCGTCACCCGCACCCAACCGAGGTGGCAGTGCTGACAGGAGTGCCAGAAATGATCTGGCCAAGCAACCTCCGACTGTGCTTGGCAGGCCTTGGCCAACAAGCTTCTCCGTTGCATTCAGTGTGGGTTGGAGCAACTTTGCAACAACATGTTGAAAGCGTTTTCATGGGTCAGAGCAATCTTGTGCCTTTGGATTGTTTGGAAGATATCAGAGGGCGTGTTGCAGTCATCGCTGAACACTTGGATTTTGCCTACATCCCCAAAGAGCCTTTGCCAGAGCCTCCAGTTGAAACCAACATGGACTTGCACCTGGATGACACGTCCCTGACACCATGGGTCCACTTTTCTCACCACGGAGGTCCCAATGAGGTTACTGTTGTCCACTCCGATGATTGTGTCCCTTTTGTCACTGCGCTGTCTGATCCTGGTACAACTGTTTGGTCGGTGATCCAAGCTACTTGCAATGTGTTGGGGTACCCGATGTCAGATCGTAAAGTGGTTGACTGCAGTTCTGGCCTGACCCTTGCGCCAAATCATCTTGCCAGCGGCCTGTGCTTGTGGACCTCCTGTGAACCTGCGTCTGTCTCTGACCCTCATGAGGACACTGGTATCTCACCAACTGTGGAATGGCAAGCCAACGCACCTGACTGTCAACCTGCTTCTGGAGGTGTCCCACTCTGCACTGACCTTGTCACTGTCCGTTTGACTCCTGAACATGGTCCTGAGCTTTTGGTTGATATGGATTCCTCTCGCCTTCGGTTGATGGTCGAGCCCTCTGTGCCAGATGTGTCTTTTGTCACTGCCTTGCGCAAACAGCCGATGAACGCTGCAGTCAGGAAGCAAGTCCTTGCCAACCAAGGTACCCTGTGGGCTGATGACGAGTTATTGTGGCACATGGATCAATTGCTTCAAGCTGCACGAAAGCCCACGTGGGCAATTCTTGACCCGCTGCTGGCTGCCGAAGCTCTCAAGAGACCCAGCCACGGACTGATCTCACAATGGATTCAGACTTTGCCACATCGGCCCACGGCCATCATTGGTGTTGTCTGTGTCGACAATCACTGGATCCCGTTCCTTTGGACTTGGACTGTTCACTGTGTTATTGCGTCTTGTGGGGATGTGCCTGGCCCCCCTGCACCAGGTTTGTCTACCCTTCATCAAAGCATTGCCACTGCTGTTGGTTCTAGGTCTTGGACGGTGCATGCTGTGACCCGATCCTTTGCCATCACTGAGTACTGTGGACTGTGTGCCATTAGGTTCATTGATCACATGCTTCGTGGCAAGATGCTGCCCACGAATCTGGATGATGTCAAGCAGCTTCATGCCACTGCTCGGTCAATGTACGTCCAATTTTTGGAATCTTGTGTGTCAGTTAGCAGACCTTGGATTTGGGCCGCCGGTCTTGAACCCAAAGCATTTGATCGTCTCCAAGCGTTGCTCCTTGAACATGGGGTGGACCCTCTCCAACTCAAAAACAGGGCCAACCTTTTGATCCAGGCGATCGGTCTCCCCACGGTTCAGAATGCCCTGACCTCTGGTCAACCTTGGCGTTCCTTGAAATCCAGTGCCAACAAGTGTCGTCCTGTCTTTCAGCTTGTCCTTCCGGAAGAACTGGAGCAGGTTGTTCAAAAGAAAGCGGAGCAAGGTGGCATTCGAACCAAGCGGAAAAAGCAACAGAACCCGAGCAAGCCCATGGCCAAGCCTGAAGTGCCCAAGGCGCTTGACCCATCCAAGCTGGTCATTGATGGAGATACTTTCAACTTGCCTGATGGCACCTGCCTGGTGCAGCTGCAGATGAATGCAATTGGCCCCTTGGCTCAAGGTGTCATTTTGACCACGCCAGATGAAGCCTCTGCTTACCTGAAGGCGGGACAGTTGGTGTCGAAAGGTGGTCTTGCTCTCCTTCTGATCAATGCGGATGAAGCTCAGCTTAGTACTACCCTGTCTTGGTCTTTCCTGCGTGCTGTCCTCAGGTGTCAAGCCAACAGTGAACCCATGATCGTGCCTGCGTACTTGGTCCAAATCGGACAAGTGGTGGTTGTTCCGAAGTCTGACCATGGTCCTTGTGATGTCCTCCATGCCCCTGCTGCGTGTTGCAAAATTGCAGTGTACCGCGACCTTGTTGAAGGTGATTGGACTCAGGTGATCAAAGCCCCGGTCAAGTTTGTCCTTGCCCATTTGACACCATCGCAAGTCTGCCGGCAGGGAACTCTGCAATCTCCCTGCTCTTGCCTGAAGTGGCACCCGGCTGATGATGCCGTTGTTGAAGACCCTGTCCTTGATGTCTGGCGCCGTCAATGGGTTTCCATGTCTTTCCGTCCTGTGTCCCCAGAGCAAGCCGATGTGTTCCTTTTCAACATGCGTTTCCTGGACTCCCTGTCTCACCGGGTTCTTTCTTGCAGCGGGCGCCATGGGATCTTCATTGAACCGAGGAGTTTGGACGCATGAGATCCCTTGCTCAGCTACCAAGTTTTGTGGCTTCCGAAGACGCCTTTGGAAGAGCTCCTCCGAGTCCAACAATGTACTCCCCAGGTCATAGGTCTTGCCAGACTTGGCAGCCGCCTCGGTGTCCGATCGAAAGTGGAGGACGCACCTGCACTTGCCAAACAACTGAAACCAGGGTCCATCTTCCTGGCGGCAGGGACGAAGGTGACGTACGAACTGGGTCCGCTGCCTTTTGGCATGGATAGGCTCACTGTTTCTCGCCTTTGCAGCCAGTGGGGGTGGCAGGCCAGGCCCCTGCATCCCAGCAGATCAGTGGAAGGAGCGTTGGGCAACTTGTGGTTAGTCCAAGCATCCACACCGCCTCCTACAACGGTTGCACGATACCAAGGCGCGGAAGTGGTGATCACCAAAGTCCAAGACCGCCAAGACAGTGCTCCTGCAGGAAGCCCACCGTCTCAGGTTATTGGCAGCACCACCACTGTGCAATTGTGCACCAAGTCCACCACTGCACCAGCCACCGATCCATGGCTCCTCCATGATCCTTGGGGCTCTGGCCCGTCAGCTCCTGTGTCGGCGCCTGTTGACCATACTGCTGCCTTGCGTGACTTTGAAGCCAGACTGGAATCGAAACTCCTGGCCAAAATCCCAACTGACATGGATGTTGACTCACAAAGCCACACGGAGGCCAGATTTGCAGCCCTGGAGCACCAGGTCCAAAACCTGGTGATGAACCACCAGACCCTCGAAGCCAAGATTGATGAAAATGCAGTTCGTGCCGACAACCAACTGGCTGCCGTCCAAGCCCAGGTGTCACATCAACTTGACAGCCAAGGCCAGCACATGCAAGCCCTTTTTGCCTCCCAAATGCAGCAGATCGAAGCGCTCCTGTCGAAGAAACACAGGACAGAATGATGGTGTCGCCACGCCCCTGCTCCTTGCAGGGGTCGTGGCCCTGCATCTCAGTCATTGCTGGATTTCTGGCTTTGGATTTTGGCAATCTGCACTGGACTTTGCTTTGGATTTCCTGGACTGATTGACAGGAGGCTCGGCTTTGGCTTTTGTGGCAGTGTGTGGTCCGTCTGTGCAGCCCACTCTGTGCTGGTGTTCCTGTTTCTCTGGATTGCGACCTGTGGTTTGGTCCTTTGGAATGCTTGGCGGTCCCCCAACTTGCTTTCATGCCCTGTTTGGTCAGTCTACCGCACTTTTGCACGGCCTCGGCTTCTGCCCCGGGCCCGGCCCTGGTGGATTGGATGGATTTGGTTGTTGTCGATGTGCAGCGTCGGTGAAGCCAGGCAGCCAAGCCCTGATTGGACTGTTTCAGTGGCCAATATGACTGGTTTGCACACCCGTGCGCTTGCGTTCACCGATCTTGACTATGATGTCTGGCTGTTCTCAGGTACCCACCTTGCATTTGCTGGAGCCAAGACGTTTTGGAGCATCCTTCATTCCACGTGCAGTCCCTACCAGGCCCCCCAGGATGGCTGCCATGTTGCCCCTCGGGCGGAATGTTGCGACTTTGCTCAATGTTCTGGTGTCGGTGTGCGTCCTCCGTTCTCGATGCGGCACCCTGCGCAATCTTGGCTCGTCCCTGTCCATCTTCCTGATTTTCTCGGCTCCCGCTTTGGATTTCCTGGACTGTTTGACCGCGTGCTCTGTTTTGGCTTCCGTGGCGGAGTTTTGTCTGCCTGTGTGGTTCTGTCTGTGTTTTTGTTCCTCTCATTTTGGATCGCGGTTTGCGGCTTGGTCCTTTGGAATGCTTGGCGGTCACCTCACTTGCCCTCAAGTCGTGCTTGCACTGCCCACCTTGCTGTTGAGCGGCCTAGGCCTTTTTCCCGGGCACGTCCATGGTGGTTTTGCTGGATTTGGTTGTTGTTGATGTGCCGTGTTGGTGAAGCCAGGAAACCAGGCCCAGACTGGTCAGTTTCGGTGGCCAATACGAATGGCTTGAACACCCGTGCTTTTGCGTTCACTGACTGTGACTACGATGTCTGGCTTTTCTCAGAGACCCACCTTACGAAAGCTGGAGCAAAAACGTTCTGGAGCAATCTCCGTTCCACGGGCAGTCCATACCAGGCCTTCATGACTGGCTGCCCTGTTGCCCCGCGGGCGGAAAGTAGTGACATTGGTCAATGGTCCGGTGTCGGTGTGCTTTCTCAGTTTCCGGTGCGGCGCACACCGCACTCTTGGCCTGTTTCTGCCTACCATTCTGGTCGTCTGGTGTCCTCAGCTTTCTGTGCCCATGGTGTCTGGGTTTCAGGTGTTGTTGTTTATGGCACTCCAACTGGACCAACTCACCCTAATGGCAAAGCGATCACCAATGAACTCCTGACCTTGGCGCTTGACAGAGCTGAACAAACTCCTGGCCCTCGGTACATAGCAGGGGATTTCAACCATGACTGGGATCGTTTGGAAGCTGTCGCTACTATGCATCGGTTGGGTTACAGAGACATCCAAGATCTTCATGCAGAGCGCACTGGCCAGCTGCCACAAGCTACTTGCCGAGGCAGGACCCGTCGGGATTTCCTTTTTGTTTCCCGTGAGCTTGCAACGCTGTTTCTGTCTTGCGTTGTGGTTGATGAGACGGTGGCTGACCACTCCTACCTTGTCGGCCATTTCAGTGGCAGCCATGAGAGACTTTGTCGCTTCACGTGGAACACACCTGACCCTATGGAATGGGAGCCCTCCCAAGCCAGAGCAAATGTTCCTGGGCATTTGTTTGATGTTGACTGTGATGTGACTGCCGACTATGAAGCCTTTTGGTCCACTGTTGAGCATAACAACATGGAAGCCAGACGCAAAGAGCGTAAGCCACTCATCAGGTCCATGTTAGGCCGCGCCAGACAGCTCAAACCTCAAACCAAACAATGGCAGCGAGCCCCTTTGAAAACAAGCCGGCCTGGTGATCGAATACCAGCTTTTCTTGGCTCTAGCTTGCAGCATGCGCAGTGGACGAAACAACTGCGGCGTCTTCAGTCTTTGGTGCGTCTGTGTGCGTCTGGTGTCCCTTCTCGTGGTCACTACGTTCACTTGCTTCAGCTTTGGACTTCCATACGTACGGCACATGGATTTCAGCCATCCTTCCCTGAATGGTGGGCCAAACGTGCTTTGTGTGTAGGTGAGCCTTTGGAAGTGCCCTGCTCCCCCCCATCACATGACATGGCGGTGTTGTTTTATGCTGGTATGGAATTTGAACTTGCCCAACTTGAAAAAGCGTTGAATTCTGCCAGATCCCATGCAAATAGGCTCCATAAAGCTTCAGATGTCCATGCCATGTACAAAACGGTTCAGCGTGATGTGCCAGCCCAAGTTGATTCTCTTGCCATGCAGGTGTCAGCTCAGATTGACCATGTGGATGAGTCGGAGTGCGCTGTCGTGCTGACTCAGTCGGTTGTTTGGCATGATCAGGCACCGCTTTTACATGAGGGTCGACCACTTGATCTCATTCATGCGGATGGGGACAAACTTTGGCTGGGGTCTTGTCAGCACCTTCAACCTGGAGACGAAATCACTCAGCGCCGTCTTGTAGGTTCCTTGCCAGAGTTGTTTCAGGCGTTTGAATCACAGTGGGCCAGCCTTTGGAATAGACACGCAGATGTCCCAGATGGACAATGGGACCAAATCTTGGCGTTCGCCAAAACCCAACTGCGTCCTGTTCAAGTCAGTCCGCCAAGCTATGATGTTGCGACGGTCCAACGTACCTTACGCCGCAAATCCAAATACGCTGCCACCAGCTTGGATGGAGTTAGCCGAAGCGATTTGCTTGCCTTGTCTGAAAGTGACATGACAGTGCTTTGCAAGGTCTTTGCGCAAGCAACTGCACAAGGGAAATGGCCTGAACAAGCTTTGCATGGGTATGTACGCTCACTTGCCAAGACTCCTGACCCTACTGAGGTTGGCCATTTCAGGCCCATAACGGTTTTTTCCAATACCTACAGGACGTGGTCAAGCATTGCGGCTCGACATTGGCTTCGTGCGTTGAGTCAAGTGACAGACCCTTTCTTGTGTGGCAACACAACTGGAGGGCGAGCTGCAATGGTCTGGAGATACATGTTGCAACAGCTTGAGACAGCCCGCCGAGGAGAAGGTGAAGTGTGCGGTTTTTCGGCGGACATTGTGAAGGCCTTCAACATCTTGCCCAGGGCACCAGCATTGGCATCAGCCAAACTTATGGGTGTCGACCATGGCACCCTTGTTGGTTGGGCTGGGGCGTTGAATGGTTTTGTGCGACACTTTGTCATCCGTGGCAGCTTTTCACCAGGTGTGGCATCAGTCAATGGTTTTCCTGAGGGATGCGCCTTGAGCTGCTTTGCCATGATGACACTGACCCAGCTCTTTCACAAATGGCTCCAGGCTACCAATGTGATGTTTACACCGATTTCCTATGTGGACAATTGGGGAGTGGTGCTTCACAATGTGCAGTTTATGCAACAAGCTTGCGATGCAGTGGATGCGTTTGCCTCAGCGCTACAGCTCGACCTTGATAGCAAGAAGTCCTACTGCTGGGCCTCGGATAGGCCTGGGCGACAGTTCCTTCGTGAAGCAGGGTTCACAGTCCGGCTCAAGACCAAAGAGTTGGGCGCCCATGTGGTTTCCACTCGACAGCTTTCCAATTTTCATGCACTTGAACGGTTTCGGCAGTTGGATGACTTTTGGCAGAAGCTTGCATGCAGCCCATGTGCATACAGTCAGAAGATAATTTTGATTTTGCGGGTTGCGTGGCCTAGAGCATTCCATGGAGTCTCGGCCGTTGTGATTGGCCGCAAGCACTTTGAAGGCCTTCGGACCAGCCTCATGCAAGCTTTGAAGCAGCAAAAGCCAGGAGCCAACCCCGAGCTCCAGTGTTGCTTAGAAGGTGATCTGTTTGACCCTCTTTTGTTTGCCACGGTGGAGACAGTGCGTGACGCCAGAAGTTTGCAAGATGCACAGCAAGTAGCATTGGATGTCACTCTTAGCATGTTTGACTCAGACAAGCCAGAGTTCAACACGCTCACTGAGATCATGTGTCAGCGGTTACACAAGATTGGATTTGCGGTCCTGCAAGATGCCTTTGTTGAAGACCGACTCGGAAAATTCAATTTTTTGTCATGCCCTCTGGCAGAGTTCATCATGCGTGCCCAATGGACTTGGACTTGGGTCTTAGCCAGCAGGCTGAAGCACCGGCGGTCCTTCAACGGTTTTGAGTGGGTGGATGTGCCAGCGACCAGGCGGGCCTACAAAAAGTTCAATGCTTTTGACCAGGGAATGTTGCGGAAATACCTCCATGGTGCGGCCTTGGCCAATGATCAGGCTCAACACTGGTCCCAAGACGGATCCCATCGCTGTCAGCAATGTGGTAGCCCGGACTCAGTGCAACACCGATTGTGGGAATGTCCAAGCACCCAGACCTTCCGTGATGCAATCCCTGAGCATGTCAGCCTCGAGTTATCCCTCCTTCCTGAAGTTGCGATGTTACATGGTTGGACTCTGCGGTCCCCTTTGGCTGAAGCTTGGAACCAGTATCTGCTTGAGCTGCCCAGCACACCGGCCTTTGCAGTTGAAGTCTTTGATGCAGGAATCATGGACTTGTTTACCGATGGCTCCTGCCTGTTTCCTACCAACCCTGACCTGCGCATGGCTAGCTGGGCTGTTGTCCTTGCTCCCCCGTTTGCTTTGGACTTTTCCAAGTCACAGTTTGTCCCTGTTGCAGCACAACCATTGTCAGGATTGTTGCAAACCGCCTACCGAGCTGAGTTGAATGCAGTTTGTGTAGCCATAGAGTTTGCAATCTTGCACCACGCCTGTGCCAGGATCTGGACCGATTGTCAAAGTGTCTTGGATGCATTTCAACGGTATGTCAAAGACAACGAAGTCGTCAAGCCGAATGGGCTCCACTCCGACCTGTTGTTGCGTCTCCAAGACTTGGCTAGGCAAATGGGTCCTCGCCGTCTAGCGCTGATGAAAGTTCCTGCGCACCAGCAGCGCTCTGCAACGGAATCTGACTTGGAAGCTTGGTTGTTTGATGGGAATAGTGCGGCTGATACAGCCGCTGGGGCTGCCAATCAAGCCAGATCCCCAGCCACGTGGGCTCTTTGGAATTCCCATGCTGAGCAACTGGCAGCATGTAGCCTCCACGCCACATAGATCCGTTCCCACATGCTTCAGGTTAGTAAGTTTTGGAGCCAATCGGTCATGCCTGCAGCCGCCTCAGTACCGAGACCTCCACAGCCAGTGAGACCCAGCCGTCGTCACCCTGAGCCGTTTTGGGATAGTTCGTCCGGTCTTGACCTTAAACGTCAGACGTTTGTCAAGCAGTTTGGGGCCGCCCTTGCATCCGATGTACATAGCTGGCTGACCGACATCCGTGACCCTTTGCTTCCGGCCCAGTACGTTTCATTCCATCAGCTTTTTCTTAGTTTCCAGCGACGTTTTGGTCCGTGGAACATCGCAAAGATCGATGGTAGGTGGGTCAGTGAACATGGGACCCTTGCAGCTTTGGCGAACCATTGCAAACTCTCCATTCGAGTGAAACACTTTCGGCTCATGATCCAACAGTACTTGAAAGATGCGGGGGTGAAGTATGTTTGTTGTACGATCAGGCCTAGGAGTGATTGGATTTTGTGTTTCAAGGGCGCCATAGGTTTTCAATTGAGTGAGATTGAGTTCAAGTTTGTTGAGGGGATTTTAGCCACCAAGCTCGGGGCTCCCGCCACTGGGAATGGTGCTTCACTTGAAAATCTGGGGGGTGTCTGACTGCCAAAGGCAGCCGTCGTTGCGAGACCCAGCGCGGATCAGCGGCAGTCAGGAGGAAAAAACACTTTTTATTTTCCATAATATATGGGATAATCCTTCCCATTGACTTTCATATTTTTCAGAGGGCTAGGTCAACCACCAACCAGCCTTCTAAAATTGCCCCTAAATCCCCTATATGTCATCATTTTCCCACTATAAATGGTCATTTTTTCCATGGCTTGGGGATTTTTCATCCCTGCGCCCCAAGCTGAGGCGCGACACATCCAGATGTTAGGTGATTGCATGACCTCACGCGGTGCGGCCCAGAGCTTAGCGGCGAAGTTGGCAGCGAAACCAGGGGAGAATTCGGAAGTTGATGACTTGGAGGATCATCACATGACGTGAAAAATGGGAAAAATATGGGAAATTTATGGGAAAAATATGGGAAATCATATCTAATCATAATCATATATATATAATGATATAGTTATATGGGAACCCATATTTTCCCATATTATTGGAGGATCATCCCATTTAAAATGGTGGTTAGTTGATAACATGTTATAACCCATTTATAAATGAGATAAGCCTAGTTACGGGGGGACTTCTTAACCAGGGTTAGTATCCAGGTACTCACTAGTTTGATCCTCCAAGTGGAAACCATTCCCCTGGTTGCACAGAAGACATGCTTTGGGATTGCAGAAAATAATAACGTTTGATGGAAATGATCTAGCAGCTATTTTCAGATTTTGCTCAACCATCAAGTTTTGAAATCTCTCCATTTTTCACTAGTAATATCCGCCCTAAACATCACTAAACCTCCAAATTCAATTGCTCCAATCCCTACGTCACTTGCTTTGAACATCCCAATTTCATCCACCGTTTGCTTGCATCATCAGTCGCATTCCTCACTTTGGTTCGAATTCAGTAAATCACATCCCAATTTTTTTTCGGATAGTGCCCCCCAGTTATGTTTGTTGGTTTATAAACCCCATTACCCCCTGGTAAACGTTTACATAACTATGGAAAATCACCACCATTTTTAATGGGAAAACTCACTATTTCTATGGCCATTTTCCATAGCTTAAACTGTTTGTTTACCAGGCCGGGTAACTATAGCTACCATTTTTTCCATATGTTGACAGGTCCTGGGGATCAATCGCTTCGGTATCAGCCGGATGAGAACATCTGCCCTTATGCAGCTGGACGACATCTGGGAGGACCTTTTTGGGGGGGCCCCAGTTGGTGAAAATTGGGAGATTTTTAGCATCATAAAGATATATGGCTATGGATCAATACCTATTAATACCATTTTTAGGGGAATGAACATCTATTTACCAGCTATTTTGAGGTTCACCAGGGGTACAAGGTTTTGACCCACTGCCATATATAAAAACCAACAATCATGGGATTTAATTTAAGAAAACATCGGTGGATTGAAGAAATTCTATGGGAGTCTGGGAGTGTTTTTAGCCAAGCGTAGTGGGGTTTTTTACGGGGATAAAAAAATGGGATGTGATGACATATATACTGGGATATAAAGCCAAGTAATTGGGATGATAAGCCAACAATTGGGATGATAAGCCAAGTAATTGGGATGACATATATAATCTGATATGTTTTTTTTGGTGCAACAATGATTAGCAATTGGGATGATAAGCCAAGTAATGACTATGAAATAATGGCTATCAAGTTATGATAAACATTCATAAACCATGTTGCCGAATTCGGTAGCATGTTTTTGGGACCCAGATAGCTTGGGGCCTTTGGCTTGGGAATGGTTGGGATATGTTGGGATCTAGGAGTACGAACTTGCCAGCTTTACTTGCAGCTACTTCCTTTTCATCATCATGGAAAAGGATAACTTGGGCTTTAAGTATCTCTAAAAAAAATCCGTCTATGCCCGATTTGGAAGCAAATGGTACAAATAGCTGGTAAATACTCGGGATTGTTCAACAAGTTGAAAACATCGATCAATGGTAGAAAAGATTTGTATAGCTTGAGACCCCACTTGTTCCCATTTGTTTCCAATTTCCCATCAGGGTTCGTCCAGTAGTCCCAAGAATTTACATCCAACATCATGCACCAAAGAAGTATCCCCAGTATCCCATTATATTCCCAACAAAACCCATTGTATACTAAATTATATGTGTATCTTATTATATTCTAGATCTCATTATATCATTATCCCATTCTATTCCCATTGGTATCCCTGGGATATTTCCACACCAAAAGTCTATTCTGGGATACGTGTTTCATGATATTTCCAGATATTTCCTTTTTTGTATCCCTGAGATTTCCAAAACAATCTGGAAATATCAATAGGAAATATCTGGAAGTCGGGAATTCAATGGTTCCAGATACCCTCTGGTAAACTTGCAGTTCGCTATGGTATAGATGGCCCATAGAAATAGATGGTAGTATAGATGGTTTACTTAAAAATGCTGATTTTTTTATAGCTAGAGTATAGAATACCCTCTGGAATACCCTCTGGAATCATGGATTTTTTTACTCTTAAACCCAGGATATCCATGATGATTTACTTAAATTACCAGAGGGTATTCCAGATACCGGTATTTCCCCTGGATATCCTGGGACTCCGAGGTTAGCCTCCTTCGAACGCACCACGGATCTGGTCTTCGACGCCGCCGCGCGTGCGCGGGTGGATCCCATCAAGGGCGTCAGCGAGCGCCTTGGATGTCTTGGATCCATGGGGATCCATGGCAGTTTCATCGGGAAAATATGGGAAAATAGCCAACCTGGTTATGACTAACAGTTTGCTATTGAACATGGTAACATGACCATAGAAATAGTGGATGTTCCCATTGAACATGGTTATTTTCCATAGTTATGTAAACGTTTACCATAGGGTACCCTCTGGTTATGACTAACAGTTTGCTATTGAACATGACCATAGAAATAGTGGATGTTCCGATTGAACATTGTTATTTTCCATAGTTTTTTGTAAACGTTTACCAGAGAGGGTACCCTCTGGTTATGACTAACATAGCTATGGAAGCCATGGCCCATAGAAACAGATGATTTTCCCAGCGAACTAAACCTCCATTTATGGTTGGGATTTTCCATAGCTACGTGAAATAACCAGAGGGTACGAGGATTTTTGCAACTGGAATTGAAGTTCTGGTAGCCGAAAAAATAAAAAAGTGCCGAAAAATCCGACAGTGATATTCCCATCCCCCTAAGATTAAAGCATATTTTTCAGCTATTTTTTCATGGTATTTCTATCGATTTGTTTAGGGATGAGCATCCATAACTATCCATAACTAAGTTTGGTGGGCATGGCGGCATGGGCATTCCACGGATTTCCACGGCTTGGCTGATCCTTTTCCAGTCTTATCATGTCTTATTTATTTACCCGGCCTGGTAAACAAACAGTTTGCTATTGAAAATTGCCATAGAAATAGTTGATTTACCTAGTAAAAATGGTGATGATCCATAGTTATGTAAACGTTTACCAGAGGGTAATCCTATCTAAATAATCCTATAGATTCTAGTGATCTTTCCTGTTTTCAGGAACCACCACTCCAGGTGCATCATCATGGGCAGCACCATCAATGTGGGCACGGGTCTCTGCAAAGTGCTCTACGACTTTGGGCATGCGCCAAGTGCACCAAGCGCCCCAGGCGGCCGCGTTCACGGCGAAGATTTTAGGGACTATAGGGATGGTACAGGATGGGGGATCCATGAAAAAGGGCCCCCGTTCGATAGCGTTCAGTTGCCTTATAAGTGGCTGAATTCTACGGTTTATGGTAGATATAACATGATATAACTATAGTTAGTGGGGTTTATATACCAACAAACATAACTGGGGGGCACCATCCTGTACCATCGAAGATTTTAGGGACTTCCGAATTCCAAAGATGGAGAATGGCATTTTTCTTCATGGAAATCTTGTGGTAATGGCAATATTTGATTGTATCGCTGGTTGGTGGTTTGGAACATGTTTTATTTTCCATATTTTTCCATTTCATATATGGAATAATAATCCCAACTGACTTTCACTCCATCATTTTTCAGAGGAGTAGGTATACCACCAACCAGATCGCCATTCTTTCATATACCTTTTGGTGTCATCAAATGTGGCTGAGAAATCCCCATCAAGAATGGATGTCGAATTTCCGTTTTAATCATCGAACTAAAGGGTGAAGAACTTCCAGCAAACCACGTTTCACTACCGGAGGGGATACATACTAATATCATATAAAGATCATATATACAGTGTACTATATAATATATATATAAATAAATATATATTCATAGAATTGGATGATGGGAAATTTTACAGGAAAACCCTATATTTGATGGTAAAAACCATGGTTTCCTGTAGATTTTCCCTTAAACCAATCCATTGATATATGACCTCGCAGCACGTGGCACCGCGGCACCACGCCCAGTTTCCGAGCCAACGGTGGGGCCCAGCAGCTCTTGGAAGGCGGCTCGGACGACAGAAACTTAAGACCACCGTGAGGAACGGACAATGTCATTGGTGGTTTGATAGGAATTGCAACATAATGATCCATATTCAAACATGGAGAGATATATATATAATTATATATATAATTATATATATATGTATAATTATATATATAATTATATATATATGTATAATTATATATATATAATTATATATAATTATTTATTTTATAACTATATATATGTATAATACATATATATACATAGTGTGTATTGTGTTGAATCCTAGTGGGCCATATCATCCCGATTTTCAACAGTTGGCTGGATGGCTGGAGCTACTTGGTGGACCTACCACAAGACGCAGCCTACAAGATCCAGTGAGGCTACCCTCTGGTAATTCGGTGATTTAATGGGATTTTAATGGGATATAACGGGATATTAATGGGATATACCCTCTGGTTATGTCTAAATAGCTATTGAAAATTGCCATTTTTTATAGGTAAACCATCTATTTCTATGGGATATGAATGGGATTTACCCTCTGGTATACTGCCACAGTTTGCGAACTTGAAAATGGCCATAGAAAGTTCGTTGATTACGTTGATTTATGATTTACCCATGAATAGCATGGTGATTTTCCATAGTTATGTTAACGGTTAACGTTTACCAGAGGGTACACCACAGTTGCCCCATCGCTGTACCGTCGATTTGGCCCCTTACAGCGGAGGTGACACAGGGACGTGCTCCGTTGTTAAAGTGGGGAGTCCCAGGGGCTGTCCAGTCGGCCGATGTTGGGGGTCGTTGGCCTTGGAACAAACATTGGCCAAAAATAGGGGATACCCTAAACTGGCAAGGTGAATCAGGAAAATGATGAAGCAGCAAATTTTCGGGGTATCCTTTTTTCCCAGACACCCCCATATTTTGGGATATGTTTGGGGTCATCCATTTATATACTATAGATATTTACGTACGGTACGTTGTGTTTGATCCGTAGGACATCATGATGATGTGCTCCCAGACATCCAACACCAAGTTAGCATGGGTTGCCACAGGAACTGGCGGAAGAGGGTGACCTTCCAAGACGAGACTTCCAACAAAGCGGCCCGCGTCAAATGACGTGCAACAGAAACATGCCATTTATGGCATGACCTCGGACGATGCCGGCATACTTTTTTTTCGTTTGTTTCTTAAGATACAGATAGACATGCAATAAGTTTTTGATTGGCAGGAGCAATGTCTGCACATATATATATATATATAATATAATATATATATATATATGATTATATGATAATATATATGATATAACTATATATAATACATATATATATATATGTATATATATATGTGCGATGAGATTCAGGCACACATGCATGGAAACTTCGAAAGTCACTTTGTTTTGTTCCTCAACACTGAGTGTTTGTCCCGGCCTAGGAACAAAATCATTGCGCTAGGGGTACCTGCTGTACATAGCTGCAAAGTGATGATCTTTGGCCTTCAGGCACCCTGAGGCAAAAAATACTTGGTGGAAGCGGATTCCTACAGGTGTCCCTGCCAATTGCAGTTGAAGAAGTCATACAGGGTATGTATGTATGTCATGCCATCCCATCCACTTGTGTATATCTACCACTATCTACGGGATACCTGCATTTGGGTGATTTTGGATCAGTTTTCTGTGCACATAAATATAAAGCTAGCTAGACAGATACAAAGATGGGTAGATAGGTAGATAGATCGATATCTAGATAGATAGACACCATGCATTTGTATGCCTGCTACCCCTGATGTGCTATGATCATATATCATCATATATCATCATATATCATCATATATCATCATGTATCATCGTATATCATCATATATCATCATATATCATGATATATCATAATATATCATCATATGTCATCATATGTCATCACATATCATCATATATCATCATATATCTAGTGTCCAACAGGGTTATCAGGTGTATATACTGTATTCGATTGTACACATATATATATGGCTGGGAGGATTTGGTTCAGGAATGCTTGGTGGAGCAGTGAGAACCTCGAGTCATCCGAGTCATCCGGCTGAGAATGATGGGTTTTTTTTGGGATACTGTAACTATCCCCAAATGACCCTGTTTATTTCAGGTGAGTGAATTAGTATAATTTACCCAGATGATGTGGTATGATTATGATAATATATGATAATGATATCATATGATATACTATCTCATCTGATATGATATGATAGATGACATCATATCATCAGAATGATATGATATGATTTGGAATCGTGTTTTAGGTTGAAACGTTCTTCAAGTTGGTGAAAACAGTTTCCGATCTGCTCTGCAGCTTTTCCTCTTTGGCACCATGAATCTCAACGCTTCCAGGATCTAGCAAGTTGGCTTTTTTTCTCACCGGGTTTCAATGTTTCAATGCATGTTCTCACGGCAACAGCCTGGAACTGGCCATCATTTCTGGGGATCAGACTGGGTCCCAATTTTCGTTGCCATGGACTGGGGTCTGTCTCCCACGCGTCAGGCACGTTTGGAATCTTGGGAGAGTGCAGGGCGGTGCATTGCCTGGGGGATACTCCCAGTTATTTAACGTAGCCTCTGGTTATTTAACGTAGCTATGGAAAATCACGATGTTTCATATAGATTCATATAGTTACTGTACATCATAATATTTATCATCTATAAATTGGCCATGTTCCATGACTATGTCAAAAAGCCAGCGGGTATAACAGGTGATTACCCAGTGAATGTGAGGTAATACCGTATACCCCGTGTTCAAATATGAACGTCGTACTTCGAGGCTCAAGAGCGGGCTCAACCACCACCCTCGTAGGGTACTAGCTGGGAGGACAACCAATCAAGACAAATACCGTACTGCACAGACAAAAAGAAAAGAGTCTTTGGAGGTCTCTGATGTTATGTGTTCACATGTTCTTAACATATGTGTTCGTAGTTTTTCTTATTTGTTTTGCAATGTTTCCTAGGTTTTCTTATATTCTTACGATTTGTCCGGTTTTTCGCAAGTGTGGTTTCAGCCATCCTGTTTGTTTGCGTTGACATTAGTGTATTTTCGTAATATCTGTGTTATATTGTTTTAGCATGTTTTACTTTGTTTCCCTATGAATCCTCATTTTGTTTGGTAGTATATGGTTTTCATTTTCCAGGTTTGCAGCCCCGGTCCGAAGAGTTTCCTACCAGTACCATCTGGTACCCCATTTTTGCTGATGATACAAGGTTAGGTCAAGCTACAATACAATAATATACAATAATTACATGACAATAATATGTATGAATTTCATCACAGGAGTTGGGGACTGTTACAACAAAGTCGACAGCAGGTCAAGGACATATTACCGACAAATGGGGAAAATCATGGAAAATCATCAGCAGTTAAATGGTGATAGAACAACGCGTATGACCCGTAGATTTCATGATTTGCAAAGAAATCCAGCGAATGTCTTGTCGTTGATTACATGTTCTTCGTTGCTGGTTATATAAGCCACCTCTTTTAGTGGTTCAATGTCCTATTTTGATGGTAAACATTGTAAACGTCGATGGTCCATTCCCAAAACTTTGTCACGTAGGTGGCCACTGACAACTTCAAGGGTGACACCAACAGGCCCGGGAATGATATTTTTTCTCAGCGTGGGAAGCGCAAGAAACACCTTGAAACCCATTCCAGATAGTCTTTGGATGTCTTTAGGACATGTTGGAACCATTTTGTTCTACTCGAAGTGGCCCGTGCAATCCCGTGCATATGTGTTCATATATAGCTGTGGGTCATTTTTTCAAAGCGAAGAACGACCTACTGGTACAATTCAATTTTTCGCCCGCCCAAATTAGAGCATGGTAGAGCTCTAGTTGCATTGTGGTGCCATTGCCACTATGGCTCCAAATTCCAGTACAGGGAGACTGGAGACATCGTCCTTTCCAACGTCGACATCGTTGGGTTGAAGCCTGACCTCGCTGTTTTCCGTGGCAAACACATGTATATTATATATATATATATTGATCTAACATGATCTAACCATCTAACCTAAGGCTCACTCTTGTTCGTTAAACATGTTGGCTTTTGTTGTCGTCTTTAAGTTGCAATAGCTCGAAGTTCGATCCCCTCCGACAAAGGGTGCTTTGTCAGATTCAAACCTGACCTGGGTAATTTATACATTATACAATTTATACACCAATAACGGCACCTCGCACCACTTCTTTGGTTGAGGCAAAATGCGTTGATTGAATCCCTGTTTGTTGATCAATCCCCAAAATGTGTGGCCTAAATTTCCTTTTGCTGCTGAACTCCAGATTTGTTCATTTTGTTAAACTCCTCAAGTCCCAAGTTTTTGTTGGTAAATCCCAATTTCCATGTTGTTCCTTGGTAAAATCCCATTCCTCTGGTAGAAAGGGCTGCCTTCTGTAGGGGCACGGGGGTCGCATTTGCCCCTACCTCATGTGGGGTCGCATTTGCCCCTACCTCAGTTGGGGGTAGGGGCGAATGTGACCCTAGGGTAGGGGCAAATGTGACCCCTGCTTTTGTGTGGCAGGTGCAATACTGTAGTTTCAGAGCCTCGAAATGATCTTTTCCGCCTCAGAGAGTCGTTTTCACGTGTTATGTTGGAAAATCGCTTTCAAGCAACTCCAAGACGCTGGAATTTTCGTTGTAACATCCATTTCAATCAACTTGCCACACGCTCTGGAAGTCAGTTCCGAGACGCTCTGGATGCTACGTTGTAACATCCATTTGAATCAACTTCGAAGACGCTCTGGATGCTACGTAGCAACATAATATCCATTTCAAGCAACTCTAAGACGCTGTGGATGCGACGTTCCAACATCCATTTCAATCAACTTCCCGGACGCTCTGGATGCTACGTTATAACATCATATAACATCCATTTGAACCAACTTCGAACACGCTCTGGATGCTACGTAGCAACATAACATCAATGTCAAGCAACTCCAAGACGCTGTGGAAGCATGTGGAAGCTACGTTGTAACATCCATTTCAACATAACATCCCGTGTCCCCAGGTCTTACCCTAAAAGGCTCAGTGTCATATTCAATAGTGAGGGAAGTGACTTAAGCTACGTCCCCAAGTCCCCCCTAAATGTTCCCCAGTCCCCCCTACAAGTCCCTTGTCCCCAGGTCTTACCCTAAAAGGTTGAATGAAACAGTACATGGGCAGCATAGTGGGGTAGGGGCGAATGTGACCCCGTCCCTTCTGTAGGCCTTCATCCAAGCTGCAGCTGCTGTCGGAGGCGGTGCGCACCAACCGCAGGCACCAGTTGATGGTCACGTCGTGACATCGCTGGAGTGATGGGAATTGGATGAGGGAAATCATCCCTAAATGACCCGATTTCAACTATTTTCAGGTGAGTTAAGTAGTAGTTCAGCCAAACATTGTTATGGTATGCATGAACAGCAATCTTATGTCAATAGACAATTCATGTGCGTCAAACCGAAGAAGCTGCCAGGAATTTCCATCTGGGAACTCGCTGACCTATTTTCCATATGTTATGCTATGTCAAATTACCAGGTATAAGCGTAGACAGCGAACGGATAGTTAGATTTGCTTCTGTGAATATTAATATCCATGAATTGTGCTCTACATACCATTTGCTTTAATAACCTGATAATATCCTTTCATTCCTTTCGGGTTACTGCACAAGTCTGCTTGGAATCATGCATACAACCACGGTCCAACCTGTGCAGGATTACACATAACAATCAACCTGATAATATCATGTACTATACCCTTCAAATGTGGTTATATAATTGCTGATGGCAACCCCAAGTTTTTTCCTGGGTGTTATTATTTTAGTAGCCAATTGCTAAGTAAGTGACATGATCCTCCAGCAGCAAAGCAGCCGATTTATTGTAAGCCAGTAACTCCATACATCTCACTGGGATATGATCGATACCCTTGAGCCATCCCCTTGATCCATACACAAAAATGATCAAAAATGGCAAATTGTCCATACCAGGCCGTTTTTGTATACCTTCTCGGAACGTCCAGATCAAAAATCTAAAAATTATACCGTGACCGTAACTCACTCCTTCCATACGTCTGGATCGCCGCGGAACGATCCCGGGCCCATACTCGTTTTTTGAGCCATGCCCATAAAACATTATATATATATACTTGATCCTATATTATATATATATATATATATCTATCTATCACATTGGATATTGATATTGGGGAGTGTGCGTGTCAATGTGGCTTTAGGTCATGTGGCTTTGGGTCATAGTTGATCTGGTACGCCAACCCAATGGATGCGTACATAGTCGACCATGGTATTGCAGGAGTCTTTTTCTGGTTCCAATTTTTGGTCAGTCGCAAGATGTCCATCATATTCACATCACCCACGATATAATAATATAGTACAATTAGTTCGAATTTTCGTGGGTAATATTCCCATGATGATCATGATGACCTGCGGTGAACTAAGTGGTGTGGTGGTATGATACCCTTTGTCCTAGAAAAAACAGTGGGAATGTCCATCAGTCGGGTTGCACTGAATCTTCTAGGACCTAGATATATTTGGAAGACAGTGACACAAAAACTGCCCTCCAACTGATTAGACCTTGCCGTGAGTTGGGGGTGGGAAGACTGCTTTCCGATTGCAATGGGCGCTTTTGAGGGTCTATGAGAGTGGGGGAATAATGGTAAGCTCTCAAAAAATCAACCATGGTATGGTCTGGGTTCATCTGAAAGTACAACTTGATGGTTTTTAATCATATTCCCTCCGTTTCCCTCCCGCAGACGTCCTGGAACTACGCTAAGATCAACTGAACGAAGCTCCGCTGTGAATGGAAGCAGATTGGGTAATCATATTCCCTGTCCCAATTATTTTATGGCTGCAAGGCTACTGCAGAATTTCCAGTTATACCAGTTGTACCCTCATCATATCCCCATGAGTGGCTGCTAAACCTCTGTTGGTTGATGATTGGTTCGTGGGTTATCCAATTGATTGTGGGGATTATCATTGATTAACATGATCCACATGATCCAAAATAGACAGACGCTTTCACTGCTCATGAATAATCATCCCCACACCCTGATATTCTGTGAAATTTACCCCCAATTTTCGTGGGCCTCCAAAATCAAGAGATCCATTAAACATTCCAATACATTCCACCAGGGTTGCAACATCAAGGGGGCTGCTTAGTATGGGACGAGTCGGGACGGGAGAGGCAGACTCCCTCCAAGCTATCCTCGTCTTGGAGGCCTTGGAGGCTTGTCCCCAAAGACAGGTTCTGATGGGTCATGGTCATCTCATGTCCAGTAAAAATACCCTCTGGTAATTTAACATAGCTATTGAAAATGACCATTTATAGTGGATTTACCCATTGAAAATGGTGATTTTCCATGGTTATGTTAGTTTACCAGAGGGTAACCATCCATTCTATTAGGATTTGACCATGTGATTCATGGATAACCATTAGGATAACCAGTCTTTTATGGTGTTTATAACCATTCTTTTTTTGGGACGTCAGGCATGTGTATTTACACCAACAAGACCATCCAGAATTTGATAGAATTTGAATAGTTTCAATGACATGGAGGCAACAGGGTCGGACGTTATTGACCCCACCCCACGTCACCCAACCACCAAAGATGCAGTTTGTCTTGCGGGCTTCTACCAGCCCGAAAACTTTTTGTATTGGTGAAAGATGTGAACGAATTTCCTAATTGAAAACAAATACTGTACATAAGTGTCATGGTGTGGCCCTTTTAGTTTTGCCGAGCACATTGCCCCATTGAAAACAAATATGTGTTGAGAAAGCCTTTGCCCTTTAGTATTGCCAAGCAAATTGCGTAATTGAAGGTGGTTCAAGGCCCCTTTGCGCGAGTGTTATTTTTGCATATTTTTGCCTTTTTTAATGAGGGATAAGGGATGAAAAAAGAAATTGATGCATTCAAACCTTCGGGATTTTAATTCAGATCTTTGAGGTCAGATAGAAACAAAAACAAAAACTGCAACCCAAAAGAAACGGCTTGCGTACTTTATTTAGGGGGGTGTATTATTTTGTCCCATGATTTTGCATACTTTATTGTGGCGGGGATTGCCAATATGATGTGGATATTTCATGTGGTTCGTAAAATCTCAATTTTCCTGCACCAAACACTCCAAACATGGGATTTGTTGCCCAAACTAAATCCGCATTTCTGCCTTAGCAAAAGAGCAAGCACATCCGTTGTTGCACAACAAAAAAATGGCAGGCGCAGACCCATCGGCACGCGGGGCATCGAAATGGTCGAAGCCGCCACTACAGTGCTGTGCGGCGTGGTGGCGATCCTAGGATGGCCCAGGGGCTGACGAGTTGGGAACTGTCAAAAATAGTGATTGTTTCAGGATGTTTGTGGATTTTCAAGATAAACAACTTGGGCTGAGCTGGCAAAAGAAGATGATTTGAAGAATTTACAGCTTGAAACAAATAGCTGGATAGTTTCAATTGGGTGAATTGCGGCTTTGGTATGCGGTATGCTGCTGTTCCAACTTTGAATTTGTTGATGCTTGTCAGACTCCTTGTTCCTTCACAGCCAGCGAGTAGCAAGGTTACCACTGACATGACCTGCTTCCGCTTGCCGCTGGTCGTTTTGGGTTCAGTCTCGCTTTCCCGTCCAGAACTTCCAGAACCAAAACCTGCCCACTATGAGGGTGCCATTTCAGACATCAAAACTGGTGGTTTGGAACATGGCTTTATTTTTCCCATCATATTGGGAGTAATCATCCCAACTGACTTTCACTCCATCATTTTTCAGAGGGGTTGAAACTCAACCACCAACCAGAAAAGATAATTTCCACATATTTCCACCTGCAGCCAACCCTTCACCTTTACCAATTACCAATCTGAGTTCTTTGGCAATCCTTACTCGATGGCTGCCGTAAGGCTGCCCCAAGGCGGAAGTCGGGAGTCGGGATAACAAGTCACCGACATGGTGGTACCAAATATGTCCAAGGTAAAACCCCCCGTGTTTGATCTATATGTGCATTTAAAATCATTAAAACATATTAAAACCATGTTTAAAACAAAAACATTGTTTCCTTATTGCTATATATATATACGGTAAGATGTTTGCTTAATGCATTAATTTATAACATCCAGCAAAAACAGCATGTAGTGTATCAGTTGTTGCATGGTCTTCACATCCATCGACAGAGAGGTTTGTCCAGTTGCCACCGATGTGGTAGTTGAGCAGCTGCCTTTACTGTAGGTATCCTTGAGGTATGCCGTTGGTACTGTGGCTGGGGTACTTGCCGTACTTCCTGCAGTGGCAACCAGTTATAGAAATAATTTGCAATATATATATATATATATTATACACATAATGATATATATATATATACATACATACATAATGATATATATATATATATATGGGTTGGAACAACAAAGCTATCATTATATATACATATATATATATATAGTGTTCAATCAATCAACATGAAGGGTGCTGAAGAAAGTTCAAAGCTCTGTAAGTTAGAGTCTTTCCGTTTCAACTAGAGATGCTCGGTGCAGAAGTCTGTCTCTTGTGGGTCTGACGACAATTCTGATTCTAAGATTCTGCAGATTGCAAAATATCCTCAGATAGGTACTGATTGCAAAATATCCTCATATATCCCCCTTGGAATTTCCACTACAAAATTGGGAACGTTGAGGCCAGGAAAATGGTCCATTTTAACCCCCTGACTTAATAAGGGGTACCTACCCAACGTCAGTGCTTACAATTTTATAGAGGACCTTGGGGCCTCAATTCTATAGAGATTTCATGCTGAATACAGCACTGAGGACTGGTCCTAGGGACTTCAATTCTATAGTGGGATATGTTCTTTTTGGATGTATGTCATGTTCTTCAATTCTATAGTGAAGTATTGGCAGAACCAATTTCCCACAACAATTCTTTGATCATCCTTGTATATCCTTGTATATCCTTGTATATTTTGGAATCATTTGGATTCATTTGGAATCGTGACATTTTTTTGCAATGTTTTGTATACTTTTTGTATTCTTGTATATTTCATCAGTTATTGATCTGTGATGCTGCTTTGCTGCTTTTCAGGTGGGACATAAGGCAGGGGTTGCCTGAGTCCCTTCAACAAGAAACAAAAGGCTAAATGAAGGGACGCACAGAATCCTGGGCATTCTATGCTCGGAATCTTGTTCTCCTCTCTGTCTGTGTTGCTCTGCGCACGCGCCTTCCGGACATGTGTATTGGAGTCCAGGTGTTGTGTGAGGAACTTCTTGACCGACTTCAAGACAAATTTCCCAGATGCCAGCTTGTTGAGCTTGCCTTGAGGTTGTGACTTCGTTGTGCAAATGTTACATCTGTATTTCAAGCTGTCCCCCTCCAAAATCATCTCGATAATTGGCTCGTGTGATTTAACCCAATTGATGCAGCTCTAGCGCGCGTCCACTCCAGGTTCCTGCTCCTCTTCCACGCCTGCTTCTGCAGGAGATTGTGCAGGCTGACGCTGCGCATCGAGGAAATTTGTGATAGCTGCTTCGTCATCCAACATGTGAGTGATCTTCTCAAGAGTCAGATTTGCACCTTGCAGCAAGCGGGCACAAACGCCACAAGTTTTCTCAGGTTTCTTGCTGGTGTTGCTCTGGCTCTGGCAGAGAAGATACTGCTTGAAGGAACTCCATTTCCCGTCTGGGCAACAACCGGCATTTTTAACTTTGTTTGCTCTCCTATGCTCAGTCAACCATGGGAGGTAGGTCAAGCCCTGCTGAGCAAGTAGCCACTGCAACTTTTCCATCTTGACTTCATTCTCACTTTTTGGTCTCGATCTGTACTTCCGCTCATGGTGTGCCCTGTGATCTGTCTGGCCTCCTTGCCTTTCGTCAAGCATGCTTTCATCCATGTTTTCCGGTGGAAGAGCATTCAAGTCTAGCATGGCATTGGCAAACTCTTCCTCAACATCTGGGCATTCAGGTTCTAGAAGCTTCTCGACTTTTTTTTTGTTTTTGGAAGGGCCTGGAAGTTGTAGTTGTGGTGAAGCTGGGAACTGATTGACAGCCACAGGCGCTGCTTTCCCCTCCCCGGCTTTCCTGACCCTTTTGCATTCAACACGTGGTGGAGTGACCATGGCACCATCTTCTCCGGTGTCTTCTGGTGGACTCTTGCGCTTGGTTCCGTTTTTAGGGGCCTTTTTCGGGGGAGTCTTCACTTCTTCTTCTTCTTCTTCTGGTTGAGCCTCTGCGTAATCAGTGTGGAATGTAGCGAACAACTCTTGCCACAGGGGATCTTCCATCTTGGCAATCCAAGCATCCTTGAAAAAAGTGCGGACCTTCTTCTTCTCGGATTTGGCCTTCCTACTCTCGTACTCCCATTCCTGGCCATTGTGCCCAAGCAACAAGCATCGGATGGCCCACGCCATGCAGTCTCCATCAGCTGGGACATCAAGTGGCGCAATGCCGGCTGCAGAACATCTGCGGTTGAACTGGATCCAATTCTCAATCCTCAGGTAATCAGGTGAGCAGAGCTGATTCTCATCTGAATTCTCACTGGCCAAAAAAAAGGTGCAGCGGCGAACGTCATGGTGAATCAGTGATTCATTGGTGTGAGTTCTTCTCAAATAGACCCAAAAGATCTCAAGAGTATTCAGATTACAGGAAAGTATATATATATAATTATAGATATAGATAGATATATATATATCTTCGAGACACCTCAACAAATCTTCCCATATCCCAACGGGGCAGGACAAGAAACCTGGTCTTCTCCTCTTCGATTCCAAAAATTTTGGATTCCAATAAAGCTGGGTCAGGATCATCTGGCCTCTGCGCTTCTAAATGACGCAAAGCCTTGCGATGCGCTACCACTTGTTGCATGGCTTTGCTCTGCTCCATTTGGGTCAGATCAAAGAAGTGGTCAGGCACAGCTTCTTTAAAGAATCCGGGGCACCAATGGTTCATTTGTCCCTGAGGATCAAAAGAGGCATTGCAAGAAATGAGGCACCATGACTTCTGATCTAGCTCTTCAGCAACACCTAGTGTGCCACCTTGTGGCCAAACTCCCCCCCAAAGATTCTTCACAGTTGTGCACTCCAACACTTCGTGTGGCCCATCACGCACAAAGGCAACTTTCTGGCCAGCCACTATTGCGAAGAGCTGTGCGTCCACAACGTCCAGATAGAAGCCATCTTTGGAAGCCAATGCAGCGTATTTGTGGATCTTCTTTGCCATATCGCTCTTTGGCTCAACTCCTGCCAAAAAATGCCAAAAAACAACTCTATAGAATTGAAGTGCTCCACCCCCACGCTCGAATTTGCCTCTATAAAGTTGAAAACACCAACCCTGGTACCAGATTAGCCTCTATAGAATCAAAGGATCCAAGGTCACACCTTCCTGGATCCCCCAAAATACTGGGGCATGCAGGGTTTCCTGGGGAATTCCTGGGATTCCTAGGAAAGATTGGTTGGGGGATGTTAGGGGCCGGTTGAAGTCCCAACTGTCCCCTCGTCATTAAAAGTTGGGCAGTCCCTGGTCATTCCCTAGCATTTCCTCAGAAAAACCAAAGGTTCTTGGGGGATCTTGGGGGTATTCCTCCTATTTTGGGGTGTCTAAAATCAGGACGTCAGGGGGCTTGATTTTATAGGAGCAATTCTGGTTGGGCACCTTGATGCCTTTGATTCTATAGAGGTATTTTCGGCCTGGGGGGTCACGTATCTCGATTTTATAGTGGTTGAATTTTATATATCTGAAATAATTCTGAAATCATTTCTGTTTTGAAGCTTTCCCTACCATTCCCTGCAGCTTAGCATCCCGTCCTGGCTTGTCTGGAAGCGGAGACGTCAACATCAGAGCTCTCAGATCTTTGCTGCTGCTTTTGGGTCCGCGTTTTCTAGACGGCGTCTTTGGGTCAGAGACTGTCTTGCTTGCAGGCTCAGGTTTTGCTGCTTTTGGTTGTGGCAATTGCTTGTCTGGCTTGCTTGCTGTCTCAGATTTCACTGCTGTTCGTTCTGGCAACTGCTGGGTCAGCTCGTGTTTGGTTGCTGGCTCAGAATTCGCTGCTGCTGGTTCTGGCAAGTGCTTGTCTGTCTTGATTGCTGTCTCAGATTTCACTGCTGTTCGTTCTGGCAACTGCTGGGTCGGCTCGTGTTTGGTTGCTGGCTGAGAATTCGCTGCTGTTGGTTGTGGCAACTGCTTGTCTGGCTTGCTTGCTGTCTCAGATTTCACTGCTGTTCGTTCTGGCACCTGCTGGGTCGGCTCGTGCTCGGTTGCTCGCTCAGAATTCGCTGCTGTTGGTTCTGGCAAGTGCTTGTCTGGCTTGCTTGCTGTCTCAGATTTCACTGCTGTTGCTTCTGGCACCTGCTGGGTCGGCTTTGGTTGTTGTGGCTGCTTCAGGTCTGGCTTCTCCACTGGATCAGATTTCGGCGCTGTGGCCGCTTTGGGAACTTCTGGCTGGGATTGATCTGTCTGGGCTCCAGCAGTTGGCGCAGTGGAGCTCGCATCTGGCAAGGACAGTGCTCGTGGTGGAACTTCTGGATGGGAAACATCTGTCTCGGGTCGTTCTGTGTGTGGATTGGTGGTAGAAGCTGGTGAAGATGGTGCTTGCTCTGCAACTTTTGGCTTGGATTGCTGTGCCAGGGCTGAATCTGTCGCTGCAGTGGTGCTTGCAGCTGGCAAGGATGACGCTCCTTGTGGAACCCCTGACCACCACTGTGGCTTTGGTCGTTGTGGCTGCTTCCGGTCTGGGTTCTTCTCTGGCTGCTGTGCCTGGGCTGAGTCTGTTGCTGCAGCGGTTCCCGCATCTGGCAAGGATGGTTCTTGTGGTGGAACTTCTGGATGGGAATTATCTGTCTTGGCTCGTTCTGTGGGCGCACTCGTGGTAGAAGCTGGCAAAGATGGCGCTTCCTCTTCAACTTCTGGCTTGGATTGCTGTGCCATGGCTGAATCTGTCGCTGCAGTGGTGCTTGCATCTGGCAAGGATGGTGCCCTCTGTGGAGTTTCTGTTGTTTCTGTTGGCTTTGGACATTGGCTTCTCCACTGGATCAGATTTCGAACCTGTGGCCGCTTTGGGAACTTCTGGCTGGGATTGATCTGTCTGGGCTCCAGCAGTTGTCGCAGTGGAGCTTGCATCTGGCAAGGACAGTGCTCGTGGTGGAACTTCTGGATGGGAAACATCTGTCTTGGATGGCTGTGCCTGGGCTGAATCTGTCGCTGGAGCGGTGCTCACATTTGGCGAGGAAGCATCTCTCTGGGCTTGCTCTGTCGGCAGGCTGGTGGCAGAAGCTGCTTGTGTCGCAGCTTCAGCTGCAGCTGGGCATGCTGCTTGTAGCGGTTCCTGCGAAGCACTGCTTGAATTTGCTTCTGCCTGTGCCGGCGTCTGGGCGCAAAAACCTACAACCACTTCTGATCGCTTCAATATCTATGAAATATGAAAGAAAAATAGACAATTCCATACAATTCCAAATCTTCTCAATATATTCCCAAGATGATGCAACATATTCCGAAATAAACCACAATTTTATTGCGCATACAAATGCATATAATACATACATATAGATCATTAGATATCATGAGAATTCATTAGACATGTTAGAATGCGTAAAATATGTATAAATACCAAAAATATCCAAAAATATTCCACACGAATCTAGCGGAAACCATGTTGATCCACCGTGATCAACCCAGCTTTGCATTGTATTGTACCTGGGCATCATGGGCATCATCCCCAAATTCATTCGCTGGCTCAGGAACCTCAAGTCGCACAGGACATAACCAGCTATCTCCATACAGCAGATTTTTTGAGCTCGTGGTTTTACATGGGTTTACGTTGGTTTTACATGGTTTTACTATATATTGGCTTTCCATTGTGCCCACATTGCTGTTCATTCTCCAGACATCTTCGGACCAATGACATGTGTCGACGTACACCATATGGTATCTCCCTTCTATTGCCTCACACTGTGTGGTAGCCAAAAAGATCAATACAGATCAGATCCCAAAAAAACAATTTAAAAACAAAAAACAGAAATAAAAATAAAAAACAAAAAATAACAAAAATAATCAAAAATACTCTGACGTCAAAGTAGATAGCTCAGAATCTTGAGTTGCGCCATCTATGTCAAATGCAAGATGCGGAGGATAGAAATCAATGTTGAGGCTCAGTTGTGCCCCAGATTTTTTTGGTATTTTAACAAGTCTATAAAATTGAAGGGCATGACATTGAAGATTTAGAGCCTTTGCTCTCTATAAAATTGAAGTGCAAAAGGCAAACTAGGCAATAGCAAATACAGTATTCAGGTCAGCTGTCAATAAAGAAGGGATGGGTAACCCAATTTTATAGGAGGCCAACTAACCCCCCCAACCATGTATGAAGGTACCTTGGTGGCATCGATTTTATAGAGAATGTCAACTTGAAAAGACCTTGGGGTCTCTGATTCTATAGATGCATTTTCAGAAAGGGGGGTCATGTACTCCTGATTTATCACTATAAAATTGGCAACACCAACCCTTTGACTTAATACAAAGGGGGATCCTCATATAAAATAATCTCAGATTGCAAATAAAATATGTAGTTTTTCTTCGTCAAAAATGTCATCAAATATCCGTGGTTCATTGATCGGAGTTGGTGCAGCGGAGGTACTGAACATGGCAACCATCGACAGTTTCTTGACGAATCAGATGAACTTGGGTGCCCAGCAAGGAGTTCATGAGACATCATGAGACTTGTGGAGGGTACAGATGGTACCCCCCATGTCGAAACTAATATACTTCTATTGGCGGTCAATGGCAACACCGATCCCTCTATTTTTGCCCCCACAGGACGTCAGCAGAGCAGTTTGCAGTTGCTGGGGGTGAAAAGGGTCAGGTTTGGGCTGTACATGGGGGAAGATTTCATACCAAGCTCAAGATCAATTTCTTGGCTGCCTCAGATTAGCCATGCAGGCTGTTTCATTCCTCAGGTGCACCAAAAGTCTGAAGTCATCGGCCCTTGCGAACGCACCAAGCTACTGTTATTCTAAAGGGCTGTGTGTTCAGGGCATTTAGCAGCTGAGGTACCAAAAAGAAATATGTTTCTTGGACTGCACATAGGAGACGCGGTGGTTTCAAGGACAGTATTCTTTTGGTTGATGTCTATATTGGGAATCTGGTTATTATAACCGATTGCAACCAATATTTAATCTGGGAATGTATTCCATGTTATAAATATATATATATGTACAAGTCATTGAGTGGTACTTCAAAGTTGTCATTTGAGGGCTATACCTCTCGAGGTGCGGATGCTGTAATTATTCCTAGAACTGGAGGGGCAAAGGGTTTCAGGACACCCCAATAGATTCAATAGATATATATATGTTTAATGGGAAACACATGGGAAAAGCCATGTTTCGAGGTTCATTAAGTTTTTGTTTCCTTAAAGCAATCCATGGATGTGATTATCCAAGACTGGTGTTTCGCAAGTGTAGGACTGATTGCAGTTGTAGCTGATGGGAAACCGATGGTCTTTTGGCGCATTGATTCTTGGACCCTGCAGATATGATATAGTCTGGTGTACTATTCACTATTCATAGCTGGCATGTGCATGATCCATGTGTCACTTCTGACATATCACTGGAAGTAGTGACATCAGATAAAGGAAGTGGAGAGCAACCAGTATCAGAGCAGCTTGAGATCTAGATGATTGCTGGACTATCAATCGGCAAAACCCCCGCTATTTTTGGGTTGGAGGCAGCCATGGGTTTCCTAAGTCATTTCAACCCAGACGATTGTAGCTCCTGTGCATCGTGACCTGCTGCGAGGTGTGTGGCTTTACGGTCCATGATGCCAAAGAGCTTAGTCAGGAACAACAGCGATGACGTCCATTGATGGATGGAGATGTTCTTCACTCACGGAGTGAGATATGTCATGTCTAGATATGTGGGTGTGTTTGAACATGGGGAATACCCGTAAAATTGTCCATTTCATAGGGAGAATGACGATTCATCAATGGATTTGGGGGTATCCTATTTTTCAAACATGTCTAGATATTTAATCTTAAATGTATAGAGTCTTGAACTCACATTGGTTGCATGAATTCCATGACATTAGATTTATCGCATCATGAACTCCCATTTGTATCCATTTGTGACCTTCAGATAGACAGCAGTGATTTCTGATGAAAGATTGAGTAGATGAACAAGCGTTTATTTTGTTGCGATAAATGGTGAATTGGCTCATATCCAGTTGAAAGTTGTTTTTGACCAGATATCTGCCACTAGACTACTAGACATTTGTAGATCCAGCCACTTTCGCAGAATAATCACATTGTTGGTGCCGGTATAATGATGATAATCCTCTCTCCCTATTACTAAAACCCCCCAAATGGTAAACACGGTGATCTGTTTTTATTATTAGGGGGTATTTTGTATTAGGGTGCCCCTAATATTCCAATGAAAACCCTAATCATAAAAATAAAAAACTTGATTTCAAATTTCATTAAATCCCTTTTAAACATCGATAAAAAATATTGCCAAAAACTGGATTTCGATGCTTTCCCCTGATATTCCAATGAACACCTTAATAATAGAAATAAAACTTGTGAGATGGGACCCTAATAACAAATCGCCAGGTGGCAATCTATTTTTATAGGGGGCTGAACCCATTTTTTCACCATCCTGTTCTCCTATTGATTCTCAATTACCACAATTAACAATCCAATTGTGCCCAACCAAAAAAAAAACGGAAGCGCCACACCGATCCTATTTTTTGGCGGGGAGTTTTGGCAATAGGAAGAAGGGATTAATACACTATCTTTGGTGTACACTGTACACTATGATATTATTGTACCATAGTGTATACCCTGCGGGTTGCCACAGTTCGCAGGATGGAAGTGCAGTAGATCCTCTTGTTGCCCCTCGGTCCTGGTGTTCCACAGCGCTCACCGGAAAATCGACAGGAACAAACATCGGAAAAACCATGGTGTTACCAGGTGGTTCCATGAATTTCAGGTGGTTCCTGGAAATGATCCCTGCAATTTCAGGATCTAAGGACCACTTCAAGGTTTTTATGACATCACATGGTCGTGGGATGTGAAGATCCACTATTTCATGCTTGGTTTACCAGCCTTGAAACCAAGGTCTTCCATTTTTTGGACACCTGTACACAAACGTAGCGTGCTATTCCTCTGCCACATCTCAAGTGTTGCTGGTCATATCGATTATATTATAATATTAATAATATATTATAATAAATATATTATATTATTATATTATATTATAGTATATTATAGTATATTTTTATATACAATTGTATATATGTTGCTGGCCAGATTGAGAGGTAGTTACTTGTTACACCATCAGCACTTACGTTTGGACACATCCCTATCCATGGCCTCGATATTGGATGCTGCTGAGAATGGACTGTAACCAGCAGCATCATTAAACCAAGGCTTGTTGTGAGCGCTCACAAAGCCTAGTTTCAGATATTATATTCAATGATTATTTAATAAAAGAATGCTGTTCCTACCTCACAGCAAGACCTTTCTACTGGGCACTTGCTGGTATCCTGACCATGGAATGCTGCAGAAAACGATGCTGGAGACTAGTCTGAAAACAGCCCTTATCCAAGTAGTCTCCAAGACATGTTTTGACACAAAAGACTCCAACTTGGAAGGCGTACCACAAGCCCCTCCCTAAACTCTCCTGGTGTGCATATTCTGTTTGCCAGTCTTTGCAGTTGCAGGGATTCATCGGCTAGATCATTAGAAATTATATCATTCTTTTTTGGCTCTAAGTCTATCTATTTGTTTGTTTGTTTGTCTATCTGTCTATCTATCTATCCATCTATCTATATATGTGTCTATCTATCTATCTATCTATCTATCTATCTATCTATCTGTTAGATGATCTATCTATGAAATGATCCATCTATTATTAGATGATCTATCTATGAAAAGAACTCTCTGTTAGATGATCTATCTATTAGATGATCTATATTCTAAATGATCTATCTATTAGATGATCTTTCTATTAGATGATCTATCTATTAGATGATCTATCGATCAAAAGAACTACCTGTTAGATGTTCTATCTATTAGATGGTCGTTCTATTACTGTAGATGATTTATCTATCTTTACATAGAGTTACACATTCCATATCGATCCATATTGTTTGTTGTTGAATATTGTCATCTTGCCTGGATACTTTTGCTATCCAGTGGTTAGGAGGCAACAGTTCGGAGCGAGTGGTATTTTGCATGGGGAGCCTGTTGCAGCTGCGAGTTGAGTTTCCCAAGAGCTTTTGGTAAATCACAGAAACAATATGATAATCACAAGATCATCACCCAAAATGACTCAAATGAATACATATTACGTGTATATATATAATATACAGAGGTTTCGTAAGATAGGGATACATTCCACATCCAAGTCATGCATGACTTCGTATTGAAACCCATGGTGACTTGTGGTACCCCCAGTTTAAAAAAAAAAAACATACATACATACATATATATATATGCATACACACAAACACATGGTGATAGTGTTTGAAACCATGGTGACTTGTGGTATCCCCATATCAAACATATATACTGTATGTATATATATATATACACATTATCACCCTTTGATTGATAAAACTGAGATCGCCCAGGTCGTCCGATGTCTCGGCAAGGACACGTGAGTCAAAACCCTGGTCCCCAAACGGTACCTCAAAATAGCTGGTCAATGTATGTAAAAATGAGCCCAAACGGTAAGAAAATCGTTACACGAATGAAGCATCAACACGCTGGCATTCTGTATAGCAAAAATCGGAATTTGGCATAGAACATATGGATAAGTCGGATAAGATAGGCAATCTCTCGTTCAAAACGGGCAATGGAACATTCCACCTGGTTAACTCATAGGTGAGGATGTTCCAGACTTCAATTTCAATAGTTTGCCAACAAACATTATTGCGCAACCAGCCAAAAATATGCCAAAAATGATGAAACTCGGGAGTAGATGTTGACCAGTAAAAGGGGCACATGGTACAACTAAAACAGTTATGGAAATGCTAGTGTCGTTATCAGTTATCAGTGTTACCTTGGAAAGCATGAATCACATACACTTAACCAAACACTGAACCATGCAACTCTCCAAGAATGTGGCGTTGGAAGAGGCTAGACACCTGAGTGGGGCAGAGCCTCCTCATGGTTTCCAAGGGAGAAGTTGCCATCTGAAAAGAAAGATTGTTGGTTCTTGGAGGGCCAAATTGCAACCCTTTTGGAGGACTTTATTTCAGCACGAATTGAAGGAGAAAATCTGCTGGGTTTCCACGTTTCCACAAAGGCTTGGGTTTGGCCGCAGGAGTACAAGACGGCGATGAAGTCTGGAAAGATTCAGCATTGCAAATTTGAAGAGCTACTCGGTTGACCAGTTTTAGCGATTCCAGTTCCGAAGGAGCGAGAACTGGTAGCTTTCCAACATGTTTTGTGATACTCTTTAGACTTTTGAGTGGGTCATTCACTGGGTTTGTGCAGGGGAATGAATGTATTTGGAGGAAACCATCGTCTTAACACTCGAATACGGGGTGTTCCCATAATCATATCTGAGGTGTTGCAAGCAACTCTGTATGGCACTGCGTTTCAACATGAAATCAATCATGTTGCTCTTTTTGTTGGCCACTGGCCCATTTTGGCTAGAGTATCTTTTGCACCAAAAGATTCGACTTTTTTGGGGTTCAGAGAGTTTCAAGATGTTTCATGGGCTTCGTTTGCAACCTATTTTGGCAGTAAATGTATGCAGATGTGCAATATGAAGATGGTTCCCCTTCACCAGCCCATGCTTAAGTATGGGAGAGTGCGAAGCAATGCCAGCGGCTAGCAGTGTCACCCCATTTTTTCTTGTCACCTGCGCTTATCGCCAGCGAAGCCTACTTGAAAACGGATCTTGACTCACATCCCAGATCCAAATTGATTCATCAAACGACCCATTACCATATTTTGGGATGTTTGGGCTTAGCAATTTTGACAGTGGATTGTTCAATGATATTCACGCACCAAACTCTAGACCAATATCAGCTTCAGATTCTGCACATTTTGGTGACTGGAATTGAAATGTTTCGAGGTTTGAGATATCTTTAGATACCCTCTGGTAAACTAACATAACTATGGAAAATCACCATTTTTATTTGGAAAACTCACTATAAATGGCCATTTTCAATAGCTATGTTAAATTACCAGAGGGTATCTTCAACATGGAATGGTTTCGAGAAATTGAACATATTTGCCTCCTCGATGTATATGACATCGAAACCAGTCGTCCAATCTGGTTTTTATGATCTGAGTAGATAAGGTCATACATTTGGAACGATCTCTTCATCACAGAGACCGAGTTCAACATGACTTGCATCGAGTTCGAGCTGCAGGCCAAATCCTTCGAGCCGGTCTTCCAGTCGAGCTTTTGGGTCCAAGAATCCAACCGCACCACTAATTTTCAGCATCCCAAAGTAGAAACAAGAGAATGTGAAGGAAATATAAGGAAATTCGAAGCTTCGTGGATTCCGCCATGTTGAAGAACCAAAAAAAATCCGCCCACTTTCCCTGGTTAACCCCATCAGGCAGCCAACATCTTCACGCGAAATACCGTCCTGGGCACCGGAAAGGTACCGATGCCTTGATTTCGGGGCCTGGGATACCCTGGGATCTATTAGGAGACAGGGATAGAATGGGTGTATTAGGATATATATTTGGGGATATGATGAAAATTATTTTGGAGATATTTTGGGGATATATATCCGAACAATTCTGAAAATATTTGGGGATATGATGGAATAATGTTGCATATATATATAATGGATTGTACTGGAAAAGCTAAGCATAAAGGACCAATACGTAACCAACTAAGATATGCTGGGCTTGAGAATGGGGGTCAACCAGCTGAATGGGGTACCTTTTCTTTTTCAGACAAACCCGTCTACACCAGACTGAGTGAAACCCATTGTCCAGTGTTGACTCAGATTCGTTTTATTTCCAACTTCCTATATTGGAGTGTTCCATAATTAAAATTTGTGTTTAAGAATTTATATAACTGGTTGGTGGTTTCAAACATTTTTTATTTTCCATTTCATATATGGGATGCCATCCTTCCCATTGACTAATATTTTTCAGAGGGGTTGAAACCACCAACCAGATAAAATTGTACATGAAGTACATATAACATATCACTACGTATGTTCTACACACATACCATGGATGCAATGGTACCTACACCCAGCACTTTGGCGGCACAACTCCCCGCCCCCTTCGCTGTTAAGGTGCAGCTGGCGATGGTGAGACAACGACCAAATCACACCTACAATCGCAAGCAGATCTTTTGAAGCATTCGAAATGAGATGGTGAAACAGTAAAATATAGAGATAATTGAGATAATTATAGTGATAAATAGTGATATATGGATAATTATAGTGATAAATAGTGATATATGGACAATTATGGTGATAAATAGTGATACATGGATAATTATAGTGATAAATAGTGATATATGGAGAATTATAGTGATAAATCACTGGTAAAATATAGATCATCATAGTGACAAATAGGAACGATAGTGAAACATGTTTAAACAATTCTGAACATTGAGATTGGAAAATCATAGTATTGATCCCATCCTAACGGATAACTTTGAAACATACCTAAATTCATTACGGTGTCTTACTGGCGATTTTAATTAGTAGGGAATGGGGAAATTGGATGATTGTGAAAATCGTTTTGGAATGGGATGATTCCCTTCTCTACGTTTAGCAGTGAGTTGTAGGTTGATTGTTCTCAAAACTACTTGCTTAAGGCTACTTTTGAGCATTGTCGTGTGTGTGTTTGTAGAACAAAATTGGATTTCAAGAAATTGGTGACAAAAATGTGTAAAAATGATAATGATGTTATAACTGATGTTATAAACTATATATAACCGTTCTAAATTGTATCCGATTTTGGACGGGCCCCAGAGGGCTCGAAACGCTATGGCACCTGAGCGGAGATGGGAAGGGTCTGGTTATTTGTGTGCCGAACCTGAGTGAAACAGTGTTTTAAGACATGCAAGCCGCCATGGCAACCGTTTCAACCCAAGATTCGAAATTCCAATCTTTGGCGCTTTCAAACCATCACCTGGGATATCTTGGGATGCTCCCAGCTTTGCCTTTTCCTCAACAAATCAACTGAAAATCCAATTCCAAGTCATCCGAAACGGCGTTGCCCCAGGATCCAGCTGACGGTGGAGCACAAATTGACCTCCAAGTTGACGGTCACGGTCTTTTGCTACGGAGAGGCGCCATCAGTCGGCGGAGATTTTTTGTGTCGGAGACTCTTAATTTCATGATTGATGAACAATACTTGTAGGTATGAATGATGGTTAATGTTGGTTCATAGTTAATGACTTAATGATACTTAATAAACGTTAATGGCCCAGTATGAATTGATGATTGATTTGTATTAATGATGGTTAATGATGATGCTTGGTGATGGTGGTAAATGACAGTCGTTTTTAATTTTGATATGATAACATATAATGACCTCAATGTGACGTCACTGGAATGATAGGAAGGGGCAGTCATCCCAAACATTGCCATACTCCAGCTATGTCCAGGTTAGTGAAACAGTGTGATTCAGCCAGAATAATGATGATGGTTAAATGATTATTAAAATTATAATGTTTTATATATCTATCATATTTTCTCTGTTTGAACTCATGACTCCTAATTACGTGATTTGTGCAGCTTTTGACAAGGTGGTTATGGTTGCGATTCTTCTTGTTGATGTTGTTTCTCTTATTCTCCCTTATTTTACTCACCGTCTTCCCTCGTTGATGTATGAGTTTGTTTGAAATGGGATACTGGTTGGTGGTTTCAATCATTTTTTCTTTTCCATTTCATATATGGAATGTCATCCTTCCCATTGACTTTAACATTTTTCAAGATGGTTAAAATCACCAACCAGGATATAGGTATACGTCCTCCAAAGGTTTTCACGGGAATGGGAATGCCCTGCGCGACCGACCTAATCGCGCAGGGTGACAAGCCTCCAGCTCCTGATGGGGCCACAGAAAACAAGGACCGGCTGAAAAATCGACGAGCCCTATGTCATACCTTAAGCTGATTGGTGCTTTGGAACATTTTTATTTTTCCATATATTGGGAATAATTCGGAATTTCATCATCCCAACTGACGAACTCCATCATTCTTCAGAGGGGTAGGTATACCACCAACCAGTTAACTACTGTGCTAAGCGCTGTAATCAGGCTTGCTTTTGGAAGGTTTTTAGATTGTTTTTAGTATATTTTTCCCCAACAGCAGAATGCTTTGGGGTCTTCAGCCATAGTAAAGGTTTCGGAGCAGACCGGAGCAGCTCCAAAACCCATTCCCCCAAGGTTCCCAGGTTCCAAGTAAAGGTTCCCAAGTAAAGGTTCCCAAGTAAAGGTTCCCAGGTTCCCAAGTAAAGGTTCCCAGGTTCCCAAGTAAAGGTTCCCAAGGTTCCCAAGTAAAGGTTCCCAAGGTTCCCAAGGTTCCCAAGATTCCCAAGGTTCGCTCAAGGTTCCCAAGGTTCCCAAGGTTCCCAAGGTTCCTCAAGGTTCCCTCACGGTTCCCAAAAGGTTCCCAAAAGGTTCCCTCAAGGTTCCTTCAGGGTTCCCTGCAAGGATCCCAAGTTTTCCAAGTAAAGGTTGTCAAGGTTCCCAAGATTATTATGTAAAGGTTCCCAAGTAAACGTGGTCCAGGTTCCCAAGGTGACATTGCAAAGGTTTCTATAAGATTCCCAAGGTTAGATTGTCAAGGTTCCCTCAAGGTTCCCAAAAGGTACCCTCAAGGTTCCTTCAAGGTTTCTTCAAGGTTCCCTGAAGGTTCCCAAGTTTTCCAAGGTTCCCAAGGTTGTACTGTAAAGGTTCCCTCAAGGTTCCCAAGGTTACATTGTAAAAGGTTCTCAAGGGTTCCAAGGTTATATTGTCAAGGTTTCCTCAAGCTTTCCAAGGTTGCATTGTAAAGGTTCTCTCAAGGTTCCCAAGGTTACATTGTAAAGGTTCTCAAGGGTTCCAAGGTTATATTGTCAAGGTTTCCTCAAGCTTTTTCCGAGGTTGCATTGTAAAGGTTCCCTCAAGATTCCCAAGTTTCCCAAGTAAAGGTTGTCAAGGTTCCCAAGGTTGTATTGTAAAGGTTCCCTCAAGGTTCCCAAGTTTTCCACGTAAATATTCTCAAGGTCCCCAAGGTTATTATGTAAAGGTTCCCAAGTACAGTAGTAATATTCGTCGTAATATATAAATTTCTGGAAGATATTTGAATGCGGCTACACGCGCGGAACCCGCGCAGAACAACACGCGCGGAACCCGCGCAAAACGCAGACGCGCATAACGCGCATAACGCGCGGAAACCGCGCGAAACGTAGACGTGTGGAACCCGCGCGTACTATTAATACTTCTAGTAATAGTAGTAGTAGTAGTAATAATAATAACAAAAATATCGTAAATGTAGTAGAAATGATACTAACCGTAATATTGATTAAATTACAATTTGTAGAAATATTACTAATATTCGTCGTAATATTTTAACTTCTTCAGGAAATTTGAATGCGACCACGCGCGCAAAACCCGTGCGGAACCCGCGCGTACTATTTATAGTAGTAGTAATAGTAGTAGTAGTAGTAGTAATAGTAGTAGTAGTAGTCGTAGTCGTAGTAGTAGTAGTAGTAGTAGTCGTCGTCGTCGTAGTCGTCGTAGTAGTAGTAGTAGTCGTCGTCGTCGTAGTAGTAGTCGTAGTTGTAGTTGTAGTAGTAGTAGTAGTAGCAGTAGTAGTAGTAGTTGTTGTAGTAGTAGTAGTAATAGTAGTAGTAGTAGTAGCAGTAGTAGTAGTAGTAGTGGTAGTAGTAGTAGTAGCAGTAGTAGTAGTAGTAATAAAATCGCAGATGCAGTAGAAATGATACTAATCGTCATATTCATTGAATTATAATTAGTAAAAATAGTAATAAATAATGTTCATCGTTAAATATGATTTTTTCTTAGAGAAATTTGAATGCGACACCGCGCGTGGAACCCGAGCAGAACAACACGCGCGGAACCCGCGCGAAACGCAAACGCGCATAACGCGCGAAACCCGTGCGAAACGCAGACGCGCGGAACCCGCGCGTATTATTACTACTTCTCGTACTAATAATAATAGTAGTAGATGTATAGTAGAAATTATATTAATCGTAGTACTGATTAAATTACGATTAGTAGAAGTAGCAGTGATTTTCATCGTAATATATGAATTTCTTCAAGAAATTTAAATTCGGCTACACGCGCGGAACCCGCGCAAAACAAGACGTGCGGATACCGCGCAAAACACAGATGCGCGTAACGCGCGGAAACCGCGCAAAACGCAGACGCCCGAAACGCGCGCGTACTATTAATACTTCTAGTAATAGTAGTAGTAGTAGTAGTAGTCGTCGTAGTAGTAGTAGTCGTAGTAAGTAGTAGTAAGTAGTAGTAAGTAGTAGTAAGTAGTAGTAAGTAGTAGTAAGCAGGAGTAAGCAGCAGTAAGCAGCAGTAAGCAGTAGTAAGCAGTAGTAAGTAGTAGTAAGTAGTAGTAAGTAGTAGCAAGTAGTAGCAAGTAGTAGCAAGTAGTAGCAAGTAGTAGTAGTATGTAGTAGTAAGTAGTAGTAAGTAGTAGTAAGTAGTAGTAAGTAGTAGTAAGTAGTAGTAAGTAGTAGTAAGTAGTAGTAAGTAGTAGTAAGTAGTAGTAAGTAGTAGTAAGCAGTAGTAAGCAGTAGTAAGTAGTAGTAAGAAGTAGCAAGTAGTAGTAAGAAGTAGTAAGTAGTAGTAAGTAGTAGTAAGTAGTAGTAAGGAGTAGTAAGGCGTAGTAAGGCGTAGAAAGGAGTAGTAAGGAGTAGTAAGGAGTAGTAAGGAGTAGTAAGGAGTAGTA
>CAMXCT020006727.1:0-28320 GCA_947184155.2 Cladocopium goreaui | reverse complement strand
AATTACGCAGTGGAAATACGCAGTAGTACGCAGTAGTAGTACGCAGTAGTACTACGCAGTAGTACTACGCAGTAATAGTACGCAGTAGTAGTACGCAGTAGTAGTACCAGTAGTAGTACGCAGTAATAGTACGCAGTAGTAGTACGCAGTAGTAGTACGCAGTAGTAGTACGCAGTATAGTACGCAGTAGTAGTACGCAGTAGTACGCAGTAGTACGCAGTAGTAGTACGCAGTAGTCCGCAGTAGTACCCAGTAGTAGTACGCAGTAGTACGCAGTAGTAGTACGCAGTAGTAGTAGGCAGTAGTACGCAGTAGTACGCAGTAGTACGCAGTGTACGCAGTAGTACGCAGTAGCACGCAGTAGTACGCAGTAGTACGCAGTAGTACGCAGTAGTAGTACGCAGTAGTACGCAGTAGTAGTACGCAGTAGTAGTACGCAGTAGTAGTACGCAGTAGTAGTACGCAGTAGTAGTACGCAGTAGTAGTACGCAGTAGTATTACGCAGTAGTACTACGCAGTAGTACCACGCAGTAGTACTATAGCAGTAGTACTATAGCAGTAGTAGTAGTACGCAGTAGTAGTACGCAGTAGTAGTACGCAGTAGTAGTACGCAGTAGTAGTACGCAGTAGTAGTACGCAGTAGTACTACTGTAGTACTACGCAGTACTACTACGCAGTACTACTACGCAGTACTACGCAGCACTACGCAGCAGTACTACGCAGTAGTACGCAGTAGCACGCAGTAATACGCAGTAGTACGCAGTAGTAGTACGCAGTAGTACTATAGCAGTAGTACTACGCAGTAGTAGTACGCAGTAGTAGTACGCAGTATAGTAGTACGCAGTATAGTAGTACGCAGTAGTAGTACGCAGTAGTAGTACGCAGTAGTAGTACGCAGTAGTAGTACGCAGCAGTAGTACGCAGCAGTAGTACGCAGTAGTAGTACGCAGTAGTAGTACGCAGTAGTAGTACGCAGTAGTAGTACGCAGTAGTAGTACGCAGTAGTAGTACGCGTACTACTCGCAGTACGCAGTAGTACGCAGTAGCACGCAGTAGTACGGAGGAGTACGGAGGAGTACGGAGGAGTACGGAGGAGTACGGAGGAGTATACGAGGAGCACGGAGGAGCACGGAGGAGCACGGAGGAGCACGGAGGAGTACGGAGGAGTACGGAGGAGTACGGAGGAGTACGGAGGAGTACGGAGGAGTACGGAGGAGTACGGAGGAGTACGGAGGAGTACGGAGGAGTACGGAGGAGTACGGAGGAGTACGGAGGAGTACGGAGGAGTACGGAGGAGTACGGAGGAGTACGGAGGAGTACGGAGTAGTACGGAGTAGTGTATACGGAGTAGTACGGAGTAGTACGGAGTAGTACGGAGTAGTACGGAGTAGTACGGAGTAGTACGGAGTAGTACGCAGTACAGAGTACGCAGTACAGAGTACGCAGTACGCAGTAAGCAGTAAGCAGTAAGCACTAAGCACTAAGCACTAAGCACTAAGCAGTAAGCAGTAAGCACTAAGCACTAAGCACTAAGCACTTATAAGAACTAAGCAGTAAGCAGTAAGCAGGAAGCACGTAGTACGTAGTACGTAGTACGTAGTACGTAGTACGTCGTACGTTGTACGTCGTACGTCGTACGTAGTACGTAGTAAGTAGGTAGTGGTAGTAGTAGTAGTAGTAGTAGTGATGGTGGTGGTAGTAGTAGTAGTAGGAGTAGTAGCAGTAGTAGTAGTAGTAGAAGTAGAGAAGTAGAAGTAGAAGTAGTAGTAGTAGTAGGAGTAGGAGTAGTAGTAGTAGTAGAAGATTAGTAGTAGTAGTAGTAGAAGATTAGCAGTAGTAGTAGTAGTAGTAGTACTAGTACTAGTACTAGTAGTACTAGTAGTACTAGTAGTACTAGTAGTACTAGTAGTACTAGTAGTAGTAGTAGTAGTAGTAGTAGTAGTAGTACTAGTAGTACTAGTAGTACTAGTAGTAGTAGTAGTAGTAGAAGAGTAGTGGTAGTAGTAGTAGTAGTAGCAGTAGTAGTAGTAGGGGAAGCCGGCGGTAGGACGGCGCAAAAATGCACTGCATTGCTTGGTCATGAAACAAAAACTACCACGCTTATATGGAATTACTGTTTGGGATCTACGGCCGCTGCTTTCTTGCTGTTGGGGATATTCTTTGGGCTTATTTAGAATGTCAGAGATCACAATTGTTGTTGTTGTTTTTTAACGATGGTTTCTAGTAATTTTGTATTTGCCCAAAGATCCCAAATGGGTTACCACAAAACCAGCCCCCAACCAATGAGCCACTGAAAGATGGAAGCGTGACAGTGATCGGCCGTAACATGTATTAACTATTTTGAAGTATTATAGGTACCCCTGTTGGTTGATGATTATAGGGGATTATTTAATATATTTTAATATTATATATATTGTGGATGTTGTAAGAATCTAGCTGTTTCACTCAAGTGGGTGAGATTAGAAACTGTCGTTGACCTTTGAACTTTTCCTTGGGTCGCGATATGATCACTGTAATTTTGAACTGGGAATAATATAGGGAAGTGCTTCATGGAGGGTGAGCTGACTGGTGAATCGCCAGATATTGGACCAGGTGAAGGAAAAAAACCACGTCACTGTCTCTGCGACGTCACTGGAATGATGGTTGGTAGAGGTAACTATCTCCAAAATGTCCCAACATTTCAGGTTTGTGAATTGTTGCAAATCAGCCAGAATCAATGTGAATCTGAAATTGGCAACTGTTTCCTTGAATGTGGGAAAGCCAACAAAATCAACCTATAATTTGGGGACGGTACCACCATTATACCAGCCATAAAAATTGTTATTTTGGGGGGTGGTTTATCATTGGGTGTGCCACATTAATAGATCTTGGGGGTATACTAATCATTTAAATCATTGTACTAATTGTATAATTAAATGGTTAGTATACTGGATTGTACTAATAATACATTGTACGTGTGGTTAGTATACTAACCATTAATACTCTTGGATTATTCTTGCGGGTATACTAACCATTTAAATCATGTTCAGACTACGCTGGTGGCACAGGAGGAAGCAGATGCTCACTTGAACGATCTGACCACGGCCGTCATTGGAGACACAGGCTTGGAGAATTGTTGCATTGGAGCTCGGAAGGAAGGGCTTCATACACCACTTATAATGTGATACTATTGAATGGCATATAATCGATATTATACTATACAATATCCATATGTATAATGTGTATATGTGTGTATAATACTATCTATGTATGCATATATATACTATCTACTATCTACTATATTGTGTATCATAATGTATCAACTATTTAAAAATATACAACATGATGCCTCGTTGATTCTCGATTTTCAAAGGGCTCCTTTGCTGCAGCCGTTGGTTGGCCACGGGGGTTCACCAACGTGCCCAGAAATATCTTGGGGTAGGCATGACCTTCTGAGCCCAGCCAGGGCTTGCATAATTAGTGTCGAACAGCATATAGAATTATATAGATATAATATAATTATAATAAAATATAGAGATATAGAATTATAGAGATATAATCTAATTATAGATATGTAATATAATACAATATACTATAATATATTATATTATAGATGCAAAGTAGATGGAATAAGATGTGACCTGACAACGGCACACAAGATCCAGCATCACAGAAATATGGCGTCTGAAACATGCCCGAAGGTAACAAGAATCAATTCAGACACTTGGCAGTTCGGGCCTGGCTTCATCCACAGGGCGTTGAATGGTGGTTTAATGGATATTTTAATGGGGATATCTGGAAATTAGGGCCCCAAAAAAATGTAGAAAATGATTGGGTAGATTTGGGTAGCTTATTTTCAGACACACCAAACTAGGCAATCTTTCACTTCTCATATCATGCGGATAAACATTTGGCATGATTAATGATGATGTGTACAAGATATAAGGAATACGCTCTGGTAAACTAACACAGCTATGGGAAAACCCCGTTTTGAATTTCTAAATCAATGGTATTAATATTGATCTAGGGAGATTCTATCCAATACAGCTGGTCGGTGGTTTCAAGTATTGAACTTTCCAGCCCAATGTGGGAAGAACTATCCCAGATTTACAAACATCTTTGGAAAGAGTTGAGACCAGACCAACCACCATTGCAGATGGGTTGGCCATCTAAGTACGTTCAAGGGCTGACTTCAGATCCATGGCTTGGAACTTGTGGTCAAAGAGTGTTGAGGAGAGGATGCTCGTGCTACACCTAAATGGACACTACCATAAACTAATAAACATCCATAAACTTCCAAAAAAAGAATTGTTTGTTCATCCATAAACTTCCATTTTCATAAACATCCATAAACTTACCTAGAGGAGGTTTCGGCCAATGGCCACTGTTTTTTCTTCATACGTCACGCTCTTCCGGTGCTGCCATGCGGTCGCCGAGATCAATTCTATCACCTCTTTGTGCAAGTTCATCGCGCGGAGCATTTGGGTGGAGGAGAGAAGACGTTCCTCAGATCGAAGCAGCGAAACATGGGATTTGGGTCGGTAAATTGGGAAGCCCCAAGACTCAAGACCAACAAGATTTTAAAGTTATATTACATTAGTTCTTTTCCTAGTATGGAATAAGACTGTTTGGGGGATCCCCAATATAGAGAAACACCCATGTGATGTTGAATTCATCCCAAGTATATCACCTGTTCACAATTTTACCACCCCAAAACTGGCTCCTTCAGCGCGCTTTCTGCGTTTGGATTGGAGTTTGGGGTCCCAGAATGGTTGGGGTTCCTAAATCATCCATTGATTTGGGGCTGCCACACTTGGAAGTCCTCCAATGTTTGCTGCAAAGATCCTTTCTTATCTTCGATCGTGACCTGGGTCCGAAAAACACAACCAGCTTACAACAAGCTAGTGGAAAATGCATGGCTGCCAAACTTTGGAGCATGCCATGTTTTCACCCCGAAAGATTTCCAGAACATTCCAGAACCAGGTGCAACATTCCATCACTTCCCCGGTCGCTGAGCCGCTAGGTTTAATCCCTATGTCTCAGAAGCTCGGTGAAAGAATTCAGAAAGCGCCTCAAATCGGTTCCGTTGGAATTGCTTTTTGGGGAGGTTACACCATTGACCAACAAAAATTGCTGGGTTAACTCGAGAAACGATGCAAAGTGGGTGGTTTAACCAACAAACAGAGGATATTCTGGGCTAATCAACGGTTGCTTTGTTGTCGTAGCTAGAATTTCAGGGCTCTCCGCACCTGTGGATGGTTCAAGCCTGGGAGCGTAGGTCTCATTCTGTGGACATCCGAGTCTTCCAAGTCATCTCACTCCCTCCAGATCCATTTTGAGGTGATCTCAATTCAATGGGTCTTTAGAAAAACGCCGCATTGCCTTTCTGTCCCAAAAGATTGGTGGTATGGTGGTGTTGTTTAGGCTTTGATTTGGAGTTTCATCACTTCATTTCATCCCTGATTCAGTGGATTTCGTATGCGCTACTGACCCAACATATTTGACGTATTCAGAAGGTCTGACAAGACCTGGCTAGTCACATCCGAACACTGGCTATTCATGCTAGCAGGTTTTTGGCCGACACGCAGCTGTCAAAATCACTGGGTATTTACTTGGCATCGACTGTATTTGTTTGTTACATTTCACTCATGATGGGGATGTGAACGAACAAGAATTGGTTTCAGCCATGTTCAAAATAAAGCTTAAAAACAAAATGTGCCTGTGGGTTTGTCTGAAAATGGAGTATACCCCCAATCAATCCCAAGTATGGCAATCTATTTTTCATGCGGCAAATTTTGGAGCTGGTTCCCCTGGAAAATCTTTAGGTTATGGAAAATCACGATTTTTGATGGCTAAGTCAACTATAAATGGCAACCTTCAATAGCTATATTAGTTTACCAGAGGGTAACTATAGCCTGAACATACGTCTTCACCAAGCCATACAGGTTGAGTTCAATGGGCACGAACTGCGGACCCCTGCGGCGCGGGATACGCATACCTTAGCAGCGTGGCAGGGATTGGAAATCAATGGAAACCACTAGAAATTGATCATGGATTCAGTGGATACTCAATGGAAAACTGAAGGAACCCAATGGAAAGTTCCTTGGGAAGTTCCTTTAAAAAAATCTAAAAGCAACCAAGATTTTACCAACAGAATGGACTTCAACAATGTTGAGCTAATCCCAAAAGAGTACCAACTGGCTTATAAGTCCCTAGATCCATGTACAACCTCAAGGATCATCTAAATGGGCTATGCAGAAGTTGGGCATGTACCCTCCAGAAGTACTTACAGATGGTTCTCCTCCTAAAGATAGGGATACCCCCTTGCCATGCTAGGTTGGCAGAAGGTAACGCAATAATCATACTAGTAGTAAATAGTATTAATTTGACAAAAATACTAATAGATTCATATTGTCAAGGAGTAGTCAATTTAAAACTGTGTGCCATACAATAATTGTTGAGGACCTTCAAAATCAATATCATTGTTTGGTACCATGTTTCGGACCTTGTGTAAATTCAAGATCGGGTGGCCCTTCCAACTTCGCAAGAATGGGTCTTTTTAGGAAGGAAATATGATGTGGGATTCAAAGATCTTGAAAATCATTTCAATCCAAACGCCAAATGATCAAAACATGTTCCACTTGTTGTTAGTATTCTAAACACATTGCGAACATTTTCGAGCATCCAATGACTCAGCGGCCCTCCAAACACCAGCAAAGGCCTTCGATGAGCAGTTCCGAATTCCGGTGACCACTCCTCTCTTCCAGGACTCCATTGTCACCTGGTGAGAGAAGACCTGATGCAGTGAAGGTAATAGTTGGTAAATGGTTTCCTGGCTGGTGAATTGGTTGATTATGAACGGTACAGTAGAATCGTCATATATATATATTATCGAAGGATGAAATCCTATTTTTTAAGGATTTCAACATATTTCAAGTGTGAAAAAAAAACGTTTTTCGCTGGCGATTTCCCGGAACCCCAGGTGATTCGCATCTGGGACTCTGGAAAGTGGATGCGCGACGAGATCATCGTGCAGGGCAGATTGTCCTTCTCCTTGCTGCGTTACTCGGCCATACTCGGCCCATGTTTTTCTTCGGAGGGATATAGGATATGACATGAAAACCCATGGTTTCTGGGGGATAGAATTATAGTGAATGGATGTTAATGGACTTTATGAACCAATGGGGGATCCCCACCAAGTCACCATGGGTTTCAATAGTCATGGTCATTCATGACGACTGGATGATTTGGGGGCAAGCCTACTTTAGGAAACGTCCACATATATAGAATTATGTTACATCCAAGTTCTATTTTCTATAGGAATGAAGTTTGATCATTGCACTGCTACTATCAATGATAATGATGATAATATCTTGTGATTATCGTGTGTTGTTGTTATTACTGTTATGATTATTACTATAAATATTGTTATTGTCAGATATTATCACGAATATCATCATTATATTGAGCATTATCACGATTATCATCATTATAAGTATCGTGTGTATTATTACAGTATTATGATTATGGGTTTAGTGTTCCTATTCTGATGGTTACAGTTGTCAGTGTTACAATATGTTGTCAATGTGTTCAATGTTTTCAGCTTTCAATGGTTTCAAGAACTTAAAGTTGTTTGGGCGAGATCCCTTCAAATTGATGGTCCATGTGTTTTTTTGGGGTAAAACTGGGGAAACAACTATGAAATTATATGGCTGATGGGGGTCTATTTCATGCTACACTTCTAGGTTCTACAACAGGTGTTGAGGTCAAACCGCTGAGGCTGAAAACAGGGGCAAAAACAACCAACTAGATTGTGCAAGTATGTTGGGAACTTACCTGCAAGCCCATTGCTTTATATCGTTTTCACAAGGTGTTGAGTGAAGAGCTTCCAGGTGATTCATCTTCAAAGAATCTGGGAATGGGCGTCTATATTTGCAGCCATGGGCTATTTGGCAAACTGATAAATCACCGAATTCATGCAGCTCCCATCCACATGCCCATCATAGCCGGGGGTTCGTGCTGCTTCCAAACATGAGCCCCTCACGCATTGCCGAAATGACACGTGCCCATGCTCACCTGGCTGGTAGGAATGCATGCCATGTCGCCCAAATGGTTTAACTTCTATGGCTTCAAGAGTGAGGAGGTGCTCATCATCCAATCGGGGAAGTTTGGGTGGACACATCAGGCCTTCGAAAAGCTCATAGCTATGTGTGTTGGGTCTATCATAGAAGATGGAAGTGCCATTTTATACAAGCCTGAAACTTGAGCATGACCTTCAAAAATTGAATGAAATGTTTATTCCAACCACTATAATGTATACTATATATATCACTTCAAACTTCAAACTTGTGGTTTTGCTGTCTTTTTCCGGCCGCATGAATCTCAGCAAGTGTTTGTTTCCGGCATGTGTTTCCATAGTCAAAACAAAGGTGATATCATGTGATATCCCTATTTATGGCCATTGACTCGTGAAACTGATGATCAACCAGTATCAACAATCCAATTTGTGGAGCAGGTAGATGCCCCACGTCCAGATACACCAATGGCCATTTTCAAGTTTTAATGGTTTCGCCATGGGTATGGATACCCCCAAGATGGGGACAATCGCGTTAAAATGTCCCTCCAAATGGCAATTTCAATGTGGAAAATACATGAAAACATGCTCCGAAACCCGTTAGAACGAGGGACAACACGATTCTTTGTGGATCGTGTGTTCTATACTTGATGGGCTTTGTATCCTTTTTTTGATAGTATAGAAACATGCCGTACCATATTTTTGTTTGATACCCTTTGGTGATTTAACATAACTATGGAAATCACCATGTCTTATTTATAGGTAGATGATCTATAAATCTGGGTAAATTATAATGACCTCACTCTTCTCCCTCACTGGAATGATGGTTAGTGAGGAAGACTATCCCAAAATAGCCCAACATTTCAGGTTAGCGACATATTTTTTTTTGACCCAGATATATTAATAGTAACCATTAATAACAACCATAATACCATTAATAGTATTATTAACCATATATTAACCATGGTTAGTGAAATTATTACCCAGATCAATGGGCCGTTTTTCCATGGCGTTTCCATCGTTTTTTGCTGGGAAAACTGGCTCGTTTTTCAACAGGTGCCTGACGTGCAAGCCATCACCAGTAGTGGCGAAGTGGCCGAAGAGAATGCCTACTTGGGGCGTTTCTTGAGAGATTTTTGCCGATGGGATCCATGGGAATACCTGTCTGTATATATACATATATATATATAATGATGTATATGATGTAGAACGATAGATATATGATTTGATTTCATGTACTTATATATGTGTGTGTGTACATGTATAACATACACATATACATCTGCGATATGTTTGTATGTATACGGATAAAATATACATATGCGGTCATATACATGATGCCAAGGTCCGCAACATGTCCGCAACATGTGAGTAGGCAGCAACAACGGATCGGTTGAACAGGGTACCACTGGGTTGTGCATTCCAGGCATCATTTAAATATGTGATACCGTAACCATATGAAATAGCCCAGTTATACATACGTTATATATAGGGGTTATATAGGGCTAAAAAAACACATACCAACTGGGATGCACATCCAAGTAGTGAGGCTTGGACTTGCTATTCCAATGTTTAGCTGATTCAATACCATGAATCGATACTTCCCAAACCACCAATATATTTGACATACTTGGCTTATGAACTGCGATGTGTGTATAGATCTGTCCATGTTTTGGAGATATCATACAATATCAAAAGATACTGTGGATGGAAGAAATCCTGTACCACCTCGGATGGTTGAAACCCTATAAATAATGGAATTTTGCCCATCTATCAACTGGTGACAATATCAAACAATGCATTGGACATCCCTAAGCTGCCCTTGGTTTTTGTTTGCTGACCTTGTGAGGCTTGCTGATCAGTGCACGAGTAAACAAGGCGGGGGAGTTTGCTAGGGCGCACTCGCCAAGCTGGTTTATAGCTAGGTGAATTATGATTTATGGTAAATATAGCTATAGGAAATGCGGGTAGAAACCCATTTCTAACTGGGCCATCGGCCCACCTAGTGTTTTAAACACCTTCTGAGTCTATTTTTGGAGCAGAAGGGATCTAGATACCAAGCAGAGGGAATGGCTCACATGATTTTTTTACCCTCTGGTAAACATACAAAAAACTATAGAAAGATCCACCATGTTTTGATGGGAAAATCCACTATTTCTATGGCCATGGCTTCAATAGCTATGTTAGTCATTACCAGAGGGTACCCTGTTTAGCACAAGAAATTTTATGGAACCAGCTGGTTTCCTGCTTTTTGCTTCGAACTGAACCCAGCCATTGACCAAAATTTTTAGAGTGGTTCACTCAGTGTTTTACCTTATCTTTTTGTTGCTGCAACCCATTGGTTGGCCAGGTTGAATCCATGGCTGCGCAGCAACTCCCAGCAGTTATGAGGCGCCAGTTTTGATGCAAGATGATGCATTATATATATATAGCTATCCAACAACTATGGTCAAAACATGTTTTCATAATCTCCAATTAATATTGGAACGTTGAACTTATTTTTTGTATCCCATTGTATCCCTATGATATCCAAATACATCCCATGAGATCCCATCGATTCTCGACCAGGGGAGGACCCTGCGAGGAACCGCCCTCCACAGTTCAGAATTTCCTGTTCCTTGGAGCGATGGCGTATCCAACATGAAAAATGGGGACAGTGATGGCTTAATGGGTCAGATATTGGCATTCATATAGGGAAAAAAAATAATCAGATATATAACCAACTTATCAGCTTCAATGATTTTGGATACAACATTGGATACATAATGATAATGAATGATAATGGGAAGATATTGGATACATAACCAACTTAAATCAGCTTAATATCTTCATGGTGATTCAACATGATTCAACCATGGCCTTTGTGCAACAGTGTTTAAAAGTTTAGCCGCTATTGGTTTGTGGATTCACACAGTAAGTTGATCTATACATATATATATCTTAATTATAACACCATCGGTTTGCGCAACAGTACAATTATATATATATATTATATCATATACATTGTAAATAAGTAAGTTGATCCTGTCACAGCAAGTTGATTTGGCATACATTTGGCATACATTTGGCATACATTTGGCATTTTCATGCTCAATTCAGATTGTTCCCCTGAGAACCTGATATTTCCCAAGGTTTGATGAAAGCGTATCAAACTCAGGGACCAATTTTGATCATGTCTTGAACATCCTTCCGCATCATAATGTCCGCATCATCATTGCTGCACTGCTGGTGTAATAGATGATACAATGTCTACACATGTATACTCTGCATATATATATATAATTATATACATATATATATACTGTGTATATGTATATAATTGTATATACACATCCCCGATATTGGCAACATTGAGTAGATCTATCAGATATGTTTTCTATACTGCTGTGGGTGATTCCGACATTCAAACGGGGCCGCCTTTTGGCCCTGATCTCAGGATGGATGTCTTCGAAGTGTCCGGTTGCGCTGGTAGCGAGGTCCGAAACGCTCTTCTGGGAGAAGCGCTTTTGGGGCGAGATCAAGGACCGTAAAATCAATGGAGGAATATCATCCCATGTGTCATAGTTATTGTCCTAAAAACACCCCATATCTCAGATTAGGCGTGTTGCAGTTGTTGTTTTGTTTGGAGTTCAGTGATTCATCGTCACGTCGAAGTAGGGAACCACTATTACTCACATTTTTGTTGAACCTTCATTGTATCTTTGAAGCAGTTGCAGTGTGGCTATGGATTCCATTTTCTAGTCTCTTGATTCTCTCAATGGATTGGTTTAAAAGAAAATTTACAGGAAAGTCCCATATTTAATGGGAAAATCTATGGTTTCCTGTAGATTTTCCCTTAAACCAATCCATTGATTCTCTTGTATACTTGCGGAAACCAGCAAGTGAACTGTTGGGTATCTTGCGGAAAATGCCATTGAAAATTGAGCCTACTTTGGGCATATGGTTTGCACACAGACGTAGACTAGATTAGATTTAATCTAAACAAATAGACCGACAGAGACAAATATAAAATACATCTGACATGATGTGTGTAATTATAAAATACATCAAACTACTCAAGCGAATTCTGTTTTCATCCCAATTCCTAATACAATATATGCATAATTCTAAGTATACAGTATATGTATATATATATAACTATATATATATGATATTAGTAACGGGCTGAATGGTATCCGCATCACAGGTGATGCTGGAGATGGCCATCGGAACCAAGTCCAAGAAGACCAAGACAGCCTCGCGGAGTTGCTGGGTGCGAAATCTGGGGGGCGATCCGACCAAAAGCTGTGGGGGAAATCCATGGGGAAACCGACCAAAATTTGGGTTTTAGAGCCATTCTGGTACTGGATGAGCAGATTTTCTACCAGAGTTTATGGCAAAAAATAGGGGTGTCCATCAGACAAAATCAGACAAAGCCGGGCCCCCTTTGGGTGATAGGTAAGCAGAAGCCACCATGGAGTTTGAAAGCAGCAAGTTGGATGTAAAGCAATACTAATTTGCATGGGATCATCCATGAGATGGGGGGAAACATGGGGGAACAAAGACCAGGTCTTGATGATGGGTGAAATGAGCTTGCAAAATAGTAAATAGTTGCAACAATGCCTTGAAGAAGAATGCCAGATGCCTCATTCCTATTGTGGATGTTGTGGCTAGGACTCGTCATGCCAATTAAGTCTAGCTAAGGGTACTGACCACAAATCCTGTGCCTTCCCATTTCATGATGAGGGGGAAGATGAAACATTCAGGCGTTATTCATACTGACCTGCCTGCGGGCTTCGAATGTTTCAAGTAGTTAATTATTGTTTTTCATCTTGCGTGAAATCGTGAATTTGGGAGGCTGAACATCTGTGTTTGTCTGAACATACCCATTTTTATCATCATGTTTATCCATGTCAATCCATTGATTCACCACCATGTTCCTTATATTAATGTTGGTAAAAATAGGGGGTTCAATCGATGAATTTCCAAGGCAAAGAATCCGATGCAGATCCGGCAACAGCTGGACGTTTTCTCTTCCAAAGTGCGCCCCGGGTGCGGCGAAGATATTTTTTCCTGTGACCCATGGGAAAAAGATCACATTTTTTAATGGGTAAATATATATATGTGTGTGTTTATCATATCAATGGGCCAGTGTCCGCTATGTTGAAGAACCAGAAGGTATTGAAAAACTGTCAAATGTGGGAATAAGAATTGATATCATTAGGATATCATGGGATATGACCAGAAGTTCTCCACGGTAAATCGTGCTTAGGGCCTAAAGGGTGGCTGAACATGGCTAAATGGCGATATGCAATCCTCACAATTCCTCACAATCCTCAGCTAGACAAGATAAGCCATATGCTCAGCAATGTTCAGCATATCGCCATTTAGCCATGCAATAGATCTATTGATCCGCAGCCATATGCGATTGTGGGTGGCTTATCTATTGCAGGGGATCAAGATAAGCCATATGCTGAGGTGACAGACTAAAATTGGAATACCAGTGGCTCGACGTGTATGTAGCCTGGGGCTATACTAGCAGACTACATAGGGTCAAAAAGATGCCCTGATCCATGACCCTCCATCTAGCTTTGAGTGATTTTTTGAGGTCATTTGTGTTTGGCATGAAGTGGAATTGTGATGAATTGTGCTTTTGTGCTTTTGTCCAAAAATAGGGAATGCCATGGCCACTAGAAGAGAGAAAACTTATCTGGTTGGTGGTTTGGAACATGTTTTATTTTCCATAATGTATGGGATAATCCTTCCCATTGACTTTCATATTTTTTTCAAGATTCTTAAAACCACCAACCAGTTATGATAAACCATCATTTAGTCGTGGACTCTCCCATTTCTAGACCAAAATGATGTCTAGACCAAAATGATGATCAAGCTGATCAAGGATGGTGTTTCAAACCATGGCTAGACATCGCCAGGCAACAAGGGGCGCATGACGCCTTTGGTCAGTGTGCTGCCCACCAATCCTCCAGCCCTTTGGTGCTGCACCAATTGATCATGGAAAAAATCATCCATCAACTGGAAATGGAAAATTTATTGAAAATTTATCATTTGTCATGCCTCGAAAATGATAAACATGGTGCTGCAGAATTTTGTCATCAAAAACGGGGGATTTGAAAATGATTGAAAATGTACAGATCAAAAATGGGTATTCAAGAATCACAACAAGCGATTTGTCTCGCAATGGGCATCTCCCTGATTTCCCGGCAATCAATCTTGTGTCATCAAATGTGGCAGTGGAACCCCATATACATTGAGGTTTTACTGGGAAAATCACATTATCAATTATGATTCTTTGATTCAACTATATCACTATCAACTAAGATTCAATCCTTCTATCACCAGATTTTGTGTCACAACTCTTTCACTTAACCCCCAGCTAGCTGTCAGTGGATCAAACTATGATTGATTGATTGTGAGTTGAAGAATGGTAATCTGTTTGAACCAACCAATACCCACTGGCGCGGAGCGAAAATACCTTGGTATCCCCGACATATGATGAATCAAGATACCAGATGATCGGATCCGTGGTTTATAATCCAGATGTAAGCCATACTTCATCCATCTTCATCCCATAGGGGATAGTCCATGAATCTAACTGGGGGTATAGTAGATGCCATGAATCACCCAGGAACAGCTTGACGTGATCCTCTCCTTGTACTCGCGCACCACGGGCTACGTCACCGATGCGGACTGGCAACGCATCGGCTTCTGCCGCCTGAAGGTGGCGAAAAAATGGGGTGGCGGCAGAACCACAAGCTGTTCATATCAAGGGCTGTGTAATCTATATGAAGTGGGTTAGTAAATGTGGGTTATAAGAGCATATCTATCTATCTATAATAAGATATATATATACACTGAATTTCACTGAATCATATGTATATATAGAATTTATGCATTTATGTTATTGCTATATGTTTAGATACATGTTAGTGTATATATATATATATGTTATAATTATGTGTGTATATATGTTGATATATGTATATATGTATATATGTATATATCTATATTATGTTTATATATTTATACATCTTATTATATATAGGGTGTTATATATGTGTTAATGTATACATATGTTGATATATATATATAATATATTAATGTATGTAAATATATTTTGTATTGTTATTACCTTTATTTTGACTATTTATTTTTATTGGTGTTACTATTATTATGTATATATATATGCATATTTTAGTATATGTATACATATATGCATATGATGAATGTTTGCCGGATGTTCCACTGCATGCTGGGGTTCGAAAATCATGAATTAGTAAGCCATTGAAATGAAGCGGTATCATGGGGTGTAATGGAACCAATATGGTCGGAGGAGCTGAGTCTCGAGTGGAGGTTCATTTGGTAAGAATGACAATCGTTGCTCAGGTAGTAAACCTTCCCATACCTTCCCATTTGCAGAATGAGGCGTGCCAAAAGGTGTTCTCTATCTGACTCTATCTCTTTTTTCTTTCCGTAGCCTTGGGATACTTCCAAATAGTTGGCAAACTTCGTCCCTTAAAAACTTGGGATAACATGGGATAACCAGTGGCTCAAACTTCCGTCCTTCCGTCCTTCCCCAAAAAGACGTCGCAACCCGCAGCGTCTTGTGCCGAAAGCGCCAGGTGAGAGAGATTCGAGAATGGGAGGGAGACACGCAGACGCTTCGCTGAACGCTGCAACGGTGCAACGGTGTTGTGGGTTTAAAGGGGATATCTATGGGATATATATGGATGATGTATGATGGGGATATTTAGTAGGATATCATATAGTGGGCATACTGGGATAATATGGGGATATAATTGGATGTATCCCACTAACAATATCATATTTGGCTGTGTGTGAAAATGAGGAAACGTCACATTTTGATGAGGAAAGCCATGGAATTTTGAGGTGTTCCCCTAATTTTCCACATGCATCCATATGCATCCAAGTATATATATATACACATACATATGGGGGTCTTATAAGTCATTGGGGACCCCAGAGTATAGGTCATGTTGTTCATGGGGAATGGAAACCAATGCTTTTGGGGCACTCTAATTTTGGGAAATGCCCTTATGATGAACACGATGAACAACACACTGTTTACAGGATACAATCTAACTATCAATACTGATATGTTTGTACGGATTTATTGCTAATCCAAAGAATTCTTACAGCATTGTTTTCCCCATCCTTGTGATCAACCCCCGGTTAAACGTATATTGGACGATATTGGAGGTTTGATAGGGCTGAATCATTAAGTAACAACATCCTCTGGGTGTGTTCAACGCTCTAACCCTGCCTGCTTGTTTGTGGAGTTTTTTCATGGAGTGACTTCTAGACTTACAGTGGTCCCTAAAAAGATCAAGTATAAAAATACAACTTTTTCAGGATGCTCTAGATGATACATACCTCATTTATTTTTTAGATCTCCAACTTGTCCATCTTTGGTTTTGGGATGACAAAAACCATTTTTCTTGGTCAAACCACCAACTATGTTTGTCGCTCGTTTTTGTTGATCCCTTCAGGATCTCGTTCGGTGACGTGAGCCAAGGACACCCCTTTGGTGTGCCATGAGCAACATGGCACATTTGCCGAGCAGCGTCGAACCAGGCACGCCGAGTTGAGCAATTTTTGGCCCATGGCGCCATCCATAGGCCGCCAATTTTTTTGATGCCTAGACAAGATTCCGGTGACATCCATGATTTTTGGGTCAGGGCTGAGGGGCCAGCTTAGAAAATGAAAACAATTAACCCTGGAGTTTGCATGAGTTTCCCACTGTTCGCTGCGGAGAATGACATGATTTCAAGTTCAAGCACCGATCGAACTTCCATGGGGTCTCAATTATTCATGTTCATTCATGTTCAATAGGAACCTCGTATGATCTTTTTGTTAGGTGTTCACGAATTCTCCTGGAATTTGCCATAGAACTCATATATATATATATTATATATATTATATATATTATGTGAAATCACAAGGCAGCCTGTTGTCTCTCTGTTGCAGCTGTTGCTGTACGCGCCTTTTGTCTGTTGGCATACAAAGGCCTGGCTCAAGGCCTTGTTGATCCAAGATGTTGCCAGGAACATCCAGTGACATGTTGGAACTGTACATGAACGTGTGTTGGACAATGTTGCTACTTAACACGGCCCCTCAATTTGTTGGAGCTTCCAACACATTGCACAAAACAAACATTGTTGAAACGCAATCACATTATGTAGTTTATATGTTGGGTCTTCCAACCTGTACACTTTACACTACTAAGGTGTTGACAGAAGAATGTTGTCTAACGGTGCTAGTATACAAACTATCTGTCGAAACTCTCAGTTGTTGGTTTCCCTGTTGCACTCATCTCTGTTGATTTAGGGTGTTGAACCCAGGGATGTTGCAGTTTCACCCCAGACTGTTGTTTCTGGTGTCAGTCTCACCCATCGTTGGATGTTGTTCATCCTTCCATTTGCTGGTCCTCTTCCATTGTTCCACCATGATAGTTGTTGAACTCTTCCACAAAGCGCCCAAAGTTGGTGCTGCTGTTGATGTACTCGAGGACCGCAATGTTGCCTCTGAGCCTTTCAGGAGTTTTCGATCCCCAGTAGGGAATCTGCACTCCCTGTTGCAATGGATGTTGCCCTTCAAGGATCTGACCCAAATGGTGTTGGATCTCCATGGGCATTTTGCTGCAAGCTTGGAAGCCCGTGTATTCGAGGGCGTTTACCAAGGCTGCAAACCATCCATGTTGAGGTCCAGTGACCTGTTGACCGCTCGGGACAAGAGACCCATTTTGCTCATGGTGATCTTTGGGATCACCGGCACCGTTGGCGCACCTGCCACATGGATGTTGAGGAGTGTTGCCATCCTCAACGTCAAAGGTGTTCGCTTCGTCCACCGATGTTGGAGCAAAACGACTGCTGAGGTCAAACAAAAAAATGTTGACATCCAAAAGGCTGCACGTCAAACTGTTGAATTCTTCAAACCTTGCAAAACAAAATGTTGTCATACACGTCCACAATCATGTTGGATCCGTCATGTTGAAGAGGTATATGACATAGAGATCACGTTGAAATACTGTGTGAGTATCTTGTTCATATACTCCATGTTGAAGTATAGGGGATCACTATGGGGTAGTTCATGTTGTCAACCTTTGTTGACACCATGGCTCAAAAGTATGTATGTTTGTGTGTGCATGCCACGCACGATGTTCGCACGTTGCGCACGCGCTCGCACATTAACACGCATGCTGCAGTGAAACTGTTGTTGTTGCTTGTTGTTGTTTGCTCAGTGACGCTGGGTGCTGATGCCAACATCACTGATGTGACGCAAAAGCGTCTCTGTCGCGACGTACTTGGTGAAAATGTCGGCCGGGTTATTGGTCGTGTTGATCTTGACAATCCTCACAAGATCGTGTGCGACCAGTTGTTGTATGAAAAGGTGCTTGAGCTCGATATGTTTGGCTTTCTTTGATGCTCCAATCCTGGTTGCCATGCTCTTTCCGCTTGATGAGTCGGTGTGTATGCGGATGTTGATCTTCTTCATGTTGAGAGCTTCCTTCAGGAAATTGCTGATGTGGAGTGCTTCTGTTGCTCCTGTGTTGATCGCGTAGAGTTCTGCTTCCGCGCTGCTCAGCGCGATTGTTGCCTGCGTCCTGCTTCCGTAGTGGATTGTTGCGCCGAAGACTTTGACTAGAAATCCTGTTGTTGACTTCCTCGTTGTCGCGCATCCTGCCCAGTCGCTGTCGACAAAGACTTCGATGTCTGGTACTGCTTCAGCTGTTGGTGTCTTGGTTGTTGGTCTTATGTATTGTTTGTAGTGTTGTGTTCCCTTGATGTACCTGAGCAAGTGTTTCAATTTCTGCTGGTCTGCTGTTGTTGGCTGTGTCAGTGCTCTTGCAAGCTCCTTTGTTGCAAAGCCAATGTCTGGTCTTGTGTAGGTCATCCATTGTAGCTTGCCAACCATTCTTCGGTAGGCTGCATGTTCTTCTTTGTTGAGTTCTTGCTCCATCTCTGATGTTGCTTTCAGAGTGTTGGTGCCTGGTGCTGGTGCTGGATTGCAGTTGAGCATGTTGGCTTCTTCTAACAGCTCTGTTGTGTAGCTGTCCGCGAGACTGATCTCATAGTAGTCACCTTTGTTGCAGATGTTTCTGCCCAGAAAGCTGATGGTGTTGCCGACTGTGAGTTCTCCTGTAGGACGTAGTAGAAGGTGTTGCTGAATGCTCTTGAACAGCTTGTTGACCGTCTCCTGTTGTCCAATGAAGAGCAAGTCGTCGACGTAGCATAGTATGTAGGCATCTCCTCCAGGTGTTGCGTAAACGTTGGGCTCGCTGACAAGTCGTCGTAGTCCAAGTTGTTGCATCACCTCTGCTAGGTGATTTTGCCATGCTTTTGGGCTGCTGCGTAAGCCATAGATGGCTTTGTTGAGTCTCCAAACGATCTGGTCGAAGGCGTTGTAGAACTCTGCTGGTGGATACATGAAAAGATCTGCTGTTGCTGCTGCTGCATGTAGAAAGGCTGTTGAAATGTCTCCTGTGAGACAAATCCAGTTGTTGCAAAGTGCCAAGACGAGTAGCATCCTCAGAACGCAGAAGATTGGTGTTGACGCGAAGATGTCGTCGTTGTCATTGATCTCCTCTGTGTAGCCCTTTGCTACAATTCGTGCTCGAACTGTGTTGCCTTTCTGTCGAAGAACCCATCTTGATTTGATGATCTTCTTGCGTTGTTCTGGTGTAAGTTGGCTTATGTGTACCTCTGTGTACACTCCTTGTTCCTTCATTGACTTGATTTCTTGCTTCATTCCTTCCGTTGCTTGTTCTTTTTCTAAACCTTCGGTGTTGCTCACCCAAGGTTCCAGGAGAATCTTTTCAGCTTGTATCTCCTGTTCATCTTCGTTGGAGGTTGCTTCTATCTTCTGTCCTTTCCTCGTTGTGACTGTGACTTGTGATATCCTCATCCTTGTTGTTGGTGGCTCCTGAGCTGTGTCAGGTCGGCTGGCTGCTGTGGCTCTTTCTGTTGTCCTTGCTTGCTTTGGTGAGCTGCCTTGTGTAATCTCATCTGTTACTTCTCTTTTGCTTTGTGTTGGCATTGGAAGTGCTTGCTTTGCTTGCTGTGTTGCTGGCGCTGTTGCCATTGGAAGGTCCGTAAGTGCTGGTGGTGGTGTAGCGTGTGGTTGTACCATGGCTTTTGGTTGTGGACTCTGCTGAGTCTGTGTGCTTGTTGTTGTCTGCTGCTTTGCTGCAGCAGGTTGTGGTAGTACCACAATGCTTGGTGTTGTTGGTGGTATCATGGCTGGCGAAGAGTTGATGATGTCCATCAACTGCTTGTTGTACTTGTCTGGCTTGATTTGTCTTCGAATGGTCCTTGCTTTGACCACTTTGTTGCTGATGCCAAGTATGTTCTCGTTTGTTGAGTTGTCCTTACCTAGCCAGATGGCTGGGTAGAACCTTGCTTCCATCTTTGGCATCTGCTTTGCTGTTGGTAGCATGTAGAGAACTGTTTCACCAAATTCACATATTGGTGTTTTGTGTTCTTTGCCCCATCGTCTATAGTAGCTTGTGTTTCCATCTGAGTGAATGGAATACCTGTTGAGCAGGTATGCTGCGTGTTTGACAAGCCACGGCATGATGGGATGCTTGCTGTTGAGCTTGATGCCATAGTTGGTCTCCAGTTGGAGTTTGAGAGCTCTGACTTGGCCCATCAATGTTCTGTGGAAACGTTCAACGCTTCCTTGTGCTTGTGATGTGTAGGCTGGTGCTTGCCTGACTGCTATGTTGCTGCCCATGGCTGTTGCCACCATCTTGAGCAAGGTGATGATAAAGTCTTCCTGGTCTGATTGAAGAACGGTGTTGTTGAGAATTGCATGTGTTCTGCCACATTCCATGAGGAATTGTTGAAGGCAAACTGACAGGTATTGTACGTGTTGTGTCTTGTCCTCAAGTTGGACTGCCATACACATGCCTGTTTCAACGTCCACTGCTGTAAGGACTGATGTTGTTTGCTTTTCTCCTAGTGCTTTGTAGTACATCAGATCCACTTGGATCACTGGTGTTTTGCTTGTTTGCTTTGGATGGTTGTCCTGTCTTCCTTTGCTTTGTACACATGTTGGACACCAGCTTCTGTAGGGAAGGTGTGTGAGCTCGTGTTCTCTTCTTTCTTGTTCTGTTGGTTGCTGAGGTGTTGGCACTCCTTTTGCTCTCTTAGCTTCTTGTTGCTCCTCTGGCTCATCTGTGATGAACTCATCTTTGTATGCTGCGTTTTCTTCAAAATTTGTTGAGCCTGTCCACTCTATGTCGAGTGTTGCTCTCCTCTTTGTCGTCCAGTCATCATCTATTCTATATCCTCTGTTGCCACTTGTTGGCTTCACAATTGTTTGTCTCCATGTTGTCAGTCTTGTCACGTCTGGTCCATCATCTGCTTGTTGTGGAATGTACATGTCCCTTCTTGGTTGGACATGCACACGTTTCCAATATGGACCTTCTTTGATCCAATAGTCCTGTGTTGGACTGACTTCCTTTGGATGTGGAATTGCTGTTTGATATGGCTGCGTTGCGGTCATTGCTTGGTCTGTTGGCCTTACCTCTGTGAGAGGCTTCTTCACGTTGTGCCGATACATTGGTGCTTGTGGTTGGTCGGCTGTGGTTTGTTGATATGGTGTCGCTGGCTCTTTGGCTGGTGGAAGTGCTGGTTGTGGTGGTATGTTGCCTGCAAGTACTGTTCCACGTTTCACTTTGAACCATGTTTCTCCTGTCCAGTTGTTTCCTTGTATGATCCTCTTCTGTTGCTTCTTGTCGAGGTCTTGGTATGCTTCTTCGATGACCTCTGTGTTGTTGTTCGGTCTTTGTATGATTGTTCTTCTGTAGTTCTCCAACCTTTCTGTTGGAACTGGACATCTACTGTCTGGCATGAACAATGCCTTGCGTGTTGTCCTGTGGACTCTTACCAAGAAACCTTGGCTGTTGAATGTCCATAGGTCATTCTTGTTGCGAAGGATTTCCATGCCTGTTGGTGTCAGTGTGACTGGTGCTATTTTTGCTGTTGTTCCTTCTGCTGTCTGGCTGACTTCAAGCCTCAAGTTGGCTGGAAGTGTGATCAGCACAACTGGCAAGAAGTATAGGCCTTCTCGTTGTTTGAGTGCTGAGTTGAATCCCTTGGTGTGTGTGATTGTTGGTGTTTCGTTAAGTTGTGTGTTGAACCCTTGTTCTGCCAGTCTTGTTACTGACATGATGGGTTGCGTCACATCACACACATAGAAGGGAACAACTATTGTTTGCTTGTTGGTGTTGTGCATGTACACCCATTTGTAGCCATGCACTGGGATATCCTCATCTGTTGCTGTCCTCAGCCTAGGTCCTTGTCCAAGTTGTAGTGGATACAGTGGTGTGCCTGGTGCAAACCATGTTGGGCAAACGTGTGTTGCTGCTCCACTGTCGATCATAATGTCCACCTCGTTGTCTCCTCTCTGCTGCTGCACTGCTTGAGCTGTGGTGGTTGCTTCATTGTGGGCACTTGCTGCCTGATGGCCCAGTGCTCCCACAAGTTGTATTGTTGGTGTCTGCGTGTTGGTTTGTGGCGCTGGCAAAGCTAGTTGTTGTTGTTGTTGGACTGGCTGGATATTGTAGTTGCCTGACTGGTCGTTGCTGTACCAGTAGTTGTCGTACCCACTGTTTGGGTCATACCATTGGGATGTTCCATCCTGGTTCTGTTCCTGTGGTGTCTCTGCAATGTTGTACACCGCTGTTCGGCAATCCTTTGCCAAGTGGCCTTGTTGACCACATCTGTAGTATATTGCTGTTGGATTCTTTCCTTTTCCTTTGTTGTGAGCTCCTTTCGACTTTCCTTTGTTTCCTTTCTCTACTCCTTTTGGCTGATACCATTGCTGTTGTTTTCCTTTGCCCTTTCCTTTGTTGTAACTGCCGTAGCCTCCGTAGCCTTTTCCTTGGTGGTATCCTTTTCCTTTGTGACCTCCTTTGTTGAATCCTTTTCCTTTGCTCTTTCCTTTTCCTTTTCCTTTGCCTTGATATGTTGCTCCAATATCCATTGGAGCTGGGCCTCCTCCTAAGTTGCTGCTGACTGCTGAAGACGACTGTTGTTGAAGTCTTGAGAACGCAGTTGTGGTTCTGTAGTACTCCATGATTGTTGTCCTCACTTCAGCATATGTTGGTGTTGCGCTGGCATTGAGGTGTAAGTGTTGTTGGAGTGGTCCTGTTGTCTCATTCATGAGAACTGCTATCTTCACTTGGTCTGGTAGTTGTGCATTGTTGTCACGCTCGTAACGTGCAAGCTCAAATTCCCATGTTGAGAAGGACTCCTCAAAGTTGTTGATGTCGAAAGTTGGCTTGAGTAGTTTTGTGAGGTAGCCTATGCTTCTTGTTCCAACAGGTATTGCAAACCTGTTGCACAGTTGCCTGTAGACCTCTAGGCCCATTGCGTCTTGGTATTGTCTGCAAACTGTTGCTGCTGAACCGCTGGTGATGTTGATAAGGATGTATTTGAGGTTGTTGCAAAGTTGTGTCCATTTCTCTCCTTGCTCTATTGTTGAGGCTGCACCGAGCAGCTCTGCATCTGTGAGCACTGTTGTTGCTCTTTCTGCTCTTGAAAGCAGTTGTGGAAAGATGTTGTCCTGTAGGCCCATGTATGCTGAGAATTTGTACTTCCATTCCTCGAATGTTGCGTAGTTTCCATCGTATGTTGGAGGTTTCAACTTCAGCCTGTGTGTTGATCCTAGGGCTTCTGCTTGTGTTTCTCCTGCTGTTGGCGATCCTATCTCATGTGGCGTCGCCATCCTTGTTGTTGAGGGTCCCCCACACTGTATAGTTGGGATCAAGCCCTCTTCCTGCGCACCTTGTTGTTGAGTTTGTTTCTTTACCTTGTCGTTGCAGTGGTGGTGTTGGGCTGCTACCCTTTGTTGCTCCAGCTGTTGTTGAGAGTCCCCCAGTGTTCTGGGATCAAGCCCTCTGCCTGTTGGAGCTCACCTGGATGCTTCCAGGATCACTGCTCCGCTACCATGTGAAATCACAAGGCAGCCTGTTGTCTCTCTGTTGCAGCTGTTGCTGTACGCGCCTTTTGTCTGTTGGCATACAAAGGCCTGGCTCAAGGCCTTGTTGATCCAAGATGTTGCCAGGAACATCCAGTGACATGTTGGAACTGTACATGAACGTGTGTTGGACAATGTTGCTACTTAACATATTATATATATATATATATATTATATATATATATATGTTCCGTATTTTCCACCGCGCCGATAGGCACCCCACCAGTTTTCGACCACTGTGCAGGTTCCATCCTATGCTCCCTAGCTAAGTCCCAAGACACTGCTACTTGGACCGGTGAAAAATCTATGACTCGAATTGTCTGGTGAAAAGATTCGGAAAGTCTATAAAAATATGTAAAAATATGTAGGATACTCATGAAATGGTGATTTATTCAATTAATATTGATGACAATGTGATGATGGAGCCTTTGATTTTGGGGTAACTTATTTTGAGACGATGGTTATACACTACTAAGAGCGAGTACTGTACCTACTACTGTGGGCCCATTGGTGCCCCGAGATGTCTCAATGACTATCAGATTTATTTGGAACTGGCTGATGATACGAACATCTGGAGGAACCTTGATGAAGGGTACGTGAAATTGGGGGTGCTTGTTTGATCTTGTTTGTTTGCCAGCCAAACTAAGATTTGATATATATATATACATACATTACATATATACACATATATGAGAGATTATATATGATATATATGGGGTATCTGAATGTATCTGAGCTTTGTCACCGTATGTGTTATGTCAAGTATGCATTCACCAGGTTCTCGCGAGCCAAGGTGCTGACCAGAGGCGTGCCCAACTGCAAACCGGTGAAGTTCCAATTGCGCTGCTACATCAACATGGCATGATGGTGGCATTTTCTCCCGTTCTTGGCGCATGATGATTATCGAAAAAACATGAAAAAACCACTGTTGTTAGATGTATGAGAGTATTGGTGGAATGTGGGGCGTATGAGAGCATTTTACGAATCAGTATGAGTATCATCGTGATGACGGCGATGTTGTTTGTGTTATGTGGGTGCGCTGTTGTGTTTCAAGTGTGTATTGTGTATGGGGGTTGTATGTTTATTCATCTAGTATGGGTATAGTTTATAGTTTATATTGTTGAAAACCTTTCTTGTGCTATTTCTAATGACTTGCCTTTTATTTGTTTATTCACTGTTTACTACAGAAACTCCAAATGTGTGGTCCATTCACACGGTTTACCTTGATTTGGCACGTTTATGGCCCAATGTCTAGCGGTTTTCATGGGGCAACACGACAAATATTGCACAGAACCTTAACTGTTTTTGGAGGGTATCTAAGAAAGCCAATCTGACAGGGTTCCCCCGAAAGGAAAAAAAAAGGTAAGTCACCACTAACAGAAACAACACCTTTTGGCCCCCCGTGGTTTTCCTATTCTTTTCATGGACCCATACCTATATTTAGTCTTAGTTACTTATGAAATCTTATGAAGATGCAGGTACTCTGTCTGGGTGGTATTTCAAATTATTTCCAAAATGCTTATGTTCAATCTTATCTGATTGATGATCTCAATTGGCATTGGCATTCAATACAGCTGCAGATCACCCGATTCACACGTTGAGACTACTATGGACTCCGTGACAGTTTCCCCAGAAGTTGGGATACAAACGCCCTGTGATTATGTCCATACACCCACTTACTGAGTGGAACTTCACCCTCACAATGTTATTTCGAGAGCATAGTGGTATCATATTGATAGAATGTTTATTCCTACTTCGGGATATGTTCCTGGTATGTAGGTCCTAGACTTGCTTTAGGTTTGTTTTACACTTCTGGCCCCCTATCGAACAGAGAAAATGATTTGTAAACCTCCACAGGATTACAGAATGTGCATCCCAGTTCGTGGGTTTCTTTGCAAAAAACAAGTCCTAAAGAAAACCTATAACTGGGGTATTGTATTCAGTCATTTCAGGTTATTACCCACTTATGCAATACCTCAGTTTGTTCCGTATGACTGTGGGTAATAACATGTAATAAAATAAAATCTTCAAATGTCAGAAATGTGATGGCCTCATGTGTAGAATCATTACATGGTGACAGGTTCCATATGAAAGAACTGTGAGTAATGTGGAAATCCAACCCGTCTAAGGCACGCAGCCTGCAGTGTGAAGGCGATCGGGTGCCGAGTTCCTTTTGCGAAGTGGCCTGCGCTGGGCCCCTTTCTTGGCGATGCGGAGGACGAAATGGGGGACGTTCACCAGAAATGGCGAAATTTAACCAATCAATGGTGGTTTAATAGTGACTTAATGGGGATTAATGGTGGCTTAATGGGGATTAAACAATGGATTAATGGTGGTTTGGAATTGGAACATGGCTTTTATTTTTCCATATATTGGGAATGCCATCATCCCAACTTACTCATATTTTTCAGAGGGGCAGGTATACCACCAACCAGCTTAACTGGCAAAAAATGTGGATTTGGCCAGTAAAACTGGTGAATGAACGAACAGACACGGGGACCCATAGGCCATAGGGCCTATAGGGATTAAAGATGTAGATTAAACAGGAAAACTTGCCAAATCCTCAACAAAAATGCAATTTATCAAAAACGAAATTGGGAGTGAACCAACTACATGTTGGAGAGTCTTTAGCAGCAAGAATATTTACCACCAAAAACTGGTTTTAAACCAACAACAAGTGGCATTTAGCCAGAAAACCTTCGGAGTTAAACGACACACAGGGATTAAAATAGGCCAACAAACATCATGGAAGATGTTTACAAACAAAAATGGAAGCTATCAACTGGTTAAAAAAAAGGAGGGTCTGTGTATTCCCCACCTGCGTGAATATGTGAATATCAATGAATATTTCTCCAAGAACGTTGGGATAGCATGAAATTTGGCAGTAATTAGTTCAGTCACATGTGCTCTCTCGTATTCAAGCATCGTTGGTTGGAAAATATCCCATGTCTAGATCAAACATGATCAAACATGGTTTCTTGGAAACTGTCGAAACTGTCAGATTTGTAGATGATTGTTCCATTTGAGTGCCCATTTACAGTTCATGGATTTCCATTGACTTCCCATCTTCGATGACACCGTGGGACCCTGGGATGACACCGTGGGATCCAAGGCAAAGACAAAGCACGGCAGTGGTGACGCAGACCAGCTCACCCTACTGGGCCGACATGTTGGACATGACCATAAGACCCTTGGATGAAAAGGATATCATTGGTCGATTGGTTGAGTACTCGTAACTACTGGTGGCCGATATTGAATATGAATATTATACTTGGGGGTGGTTACATGAGTATGTAGTTGTAGATAGTTGTAGGGGTTATATGGGGTTATATCATGTTATATCCCACCTTATGGAGGTGATTGCATTAGTAAAAAAAACACAACAGAGAATAGCCCCAACACCCCCAAGTAGGGAATGAAAAACCACCTGGTCTGATAGGGATGGATTTTCTGAGTTGGGTTCAAGGGAGATATGGCTATAGCGGCTATGGGTCAAAATTATATTGAGTTGGGGGATCACAGATTTCAGTCTAGGTTTAGTATGAACCATCCAATTATTGGGGGACCAAATAGAGAAACCCAGACCCATTTAGAGGGTGTGTTAATATAAGTCTATGACGTGTTTCGGACATTTTCGGTGCACTCAAGAGCCCTGGTGAACATTGAACATCCCTGAATGTACAGGAACTCGTGTCTTTGCCCATTCATGTGCAGGGTTTACTGAAAACTTCCGACAACCAGATCTGGAACTCAGTGACTGACAGGTCTAATTTTGTCATGGTACGACTGGGCAAGCTTGCCATCTGTGACTAGAAAGATGGATGCTTTGGGCAGCACAAAATCCCCTGTAAAGTGGGTATGGCAATCCATGGCTACGGTACCTCACTTCATCCATGACTTCCCCCGTGCCCAGTTCAGACCAGTGTTTTTTCAAGAGACTGTGGGTTTTGTAGGGGTTGCACAGTTTTTTCTGCGTATCGCACTGGGACACCAGCCAACACCACCAGCAAGTCGCAAGCCTCCTACCGGCAATGGAACATCCGATAGTTTCGTATAACAACTGTGGATTTTCCAGCCATTCCCAGCCATTCCCAGCCATTCCCAGCCCCATCTGAGTGAATCAAGGGGAGACCTCTCAGGCTTGCAATGCTCCTTGCAGAACATGCGCTGCTATTCGGAGCCAATCCAGTTGCTTGGAGACAGATGCTTCTAGTCCTGGCCTTCAAGCCTCCAAACACGGAAAAAGATACCACATTTTGTAGAAA
>CAMXCT020006726.1:352253-356064 GCA_947184155.2 Cladocopium goreaui | reverse complement strand
GCTTTTACACACAGACGCTTTTACACACAGACACTTTTACACACAGACGCTTTTACACACAGACGCTTTTACACACAGACGCTTTTACACACAGAAGCTTTTACACACAGACTCCTTTACACACAGACCCTTTTACACACAGAAGCTTTTACACACAGTAAAATTGCAATTTTTTGTCAGTTTTTGACGTCCAACGTCCATTTCGTGCGTAAGGGTTGCGATTGACAACTCAAAGTCGCAATTTTTCCTCAGTTTTTGACGTCCAACGTCCATTTCGTGCGAAAGGGTTGCGATTGACGACTCAAAGTCGCAATTTTTCCTCAGTTTTTGACGTCCAACGTCCATTTCGTGCGTAAGGGTTGCGATTGACAACTCAAAGTCGCAATTTTTCCTCAGTTTTTGACGTCCAACGTCCATTTCGTGCGTAAGGGTTGCGATTGACAACTCAAAGTCGCATTTTTTCCTCAGTTTTTGACGTCCAACGTCCATTTCGTGCGAAACGGTTGCGCGGGACTAAGTAAACTCGCAATTTTTCCTCAGTTTTTGACGTCCAACGTCCATTTCGTGCGAAAGGGTTGCGCGCGACGCTTCAAAGTCGCAACTTTTCCTCAGTTTTTGGCGTCCAACGTCCATTTCGTGCGAAAGGGTTGCCGGCGACGCTTCAAAATCGCAATTTCACCTAGGTTTTGGACGTCCAACGTCCATTTCGTGCGAAAGGGTTGCGTTTCGTGGCGCTCCGGCGGCCCCGCCCCCGCCTTAAGAGAGAATAGAAGAAGAGCGAGAGGAGATCTGCAGATGTGAAGGTGTGAAGATGTAGATCGGCAGATGTGAGAGTGTGAAGATCTAGATCTGCAGGTGTGAGGGTGTGAAGATCTAGATCTGCAGGTGTGAAGGTATGAAGATCTAGATCTGCAGATGTGAGGGTGTGAAGATCTAGATCTGCAGATGTGAAGGTGTGAAGATCTAGATCGGCAGATGTGAGGGTGTGAAGATGTAGATCTGCAGATGTGAGGGTGTGAAGATCTAGATCTGTAGGTGTGAGGGTGTGAAGATCTAGATCTGCAGATGTGAGGGTGTGAAGATCTAGATCTGCAGATGTGAAGGTGTGAAGATCTAGATCTGCAGGTGTGAAGGTGTGAAGAAGATCTAGATCTGCAGGTGTGAGGGTGTGAAGATCTAGATCTGCAGATGTGAAGGTGTGAAGATCTAGATCAGCAGATGTGAAGGTTTGAAGATCTAGATCTGCAGGTGTGAGGGTGTATATGATGTAGATCTAGATCTGCAGGTGTGAAGGGTGTGAAGATCTAGATCTGCAGGTGTGAGGGTGTGAAGATCTAGATCAGATGTGAAGGAGTGAAGATCTAGATCAGCAGATGTGAGCAGAGTGAAGATGAAGATCTATCAGCAGATGTGAAGGAGTGAAGATCTAGATCAGAGATGTGAAGGAGTGAAGATCTAGATCAGCAGATGTGAAGGAGTGAAGATCTAGTATAACGGCTGCTTTTTTACGAAGAACCCTTCGCAGGCGCTCTCGGGAACAAGTGAAATCATTGAGTTCACGCACGCCGAGTTATGTTTACCAACAGAAACCTCTATTACCAATATATATATATATGTAATTTGGAAAGCAAAACAACATGTGTTTCTTCGGTTGTACCGTTATTCCTGTCTTTGCTGCTAAAAGAATGACCGTGCTTCTCACCACACCTCCACTATAACGGAAATCTGGGTGTGGAAAATGGAGTATACCCCGAAATAGCTAGTAAGATCTAGCAAATGATAGGGAAATTGATCATAATTATACTGTAATACTAGTCCTTAAAAAAAAGTATCAAAAAAAAACATCAAAGAATCATGGATCTCCACTAGCATTGAGGCCTGAAAAAAACTTGTCCAATGGAATCTCGTCCCCAAAATTTGAAAAGGTACAGCACAAGGTGACCCCCCCAAAACGATAGCTAAATTGATGCAAATAACTTGCTTAACGATTGGGTTGATGGGGGGTAGAACTGATATAATTGATATAACAAACTAGTATTCAAGAGGACACACCAACAAACATTTGACTGAGGATACTAAGTCCCCTAAGAAGGGAGCTTATCCCATATATATATATATATATATAATTCAGTGGCTTATAGAAAAGCCCAACTGTAACTTACTGACTAAGTCCCCTTACTCAATGGGATGATCCCGCCGGACAAGTCCGGCAGGTGCTTTTTGATATAGCCATAATGGTTGCAAAAGAACTCTTTGATGCTACAAAACCCTCAAACTCCCATATTGTATCATATTTCTACCCAACTTTCGGCTAAATATTGGGATTTGTTCTTTACCAATATAGATATATCACAATTATATACAGCTCTATACCCTCGCCAAATGGCCCAAATCGCCCCCAGCCCTCAACTGGCCCCTTCTCCCTCCCATGGCTCCCATGGCTCCATTGGCTCCCTCCAAGGCGCCCGGAACATGCCCTGCAAGTTGGGGGCCGCATCGAAGAAGGCGCCGTACAGTGAATCTGCCGCGCCCTCCCGGCGCTCGAAGACGCTCACCTGGGGAACTCGAAGCTGTACAACGTTGCTAACTCCCAATAACTTTGGTTTATGATACTTATATAGTCATAAATAAATATCCTTTACATTGTATATTAGTACTCTTACAGTATATACTAGTAAAACGAGTTTATGATACTTCTAACTTATACACATTTATATATAACTATAGTTAAGAATATCGCGCATAAACCAACTTATAACTAGGGATAGTATATAGAGGGTATGATATGATAGAGTGTTACCTTAGAATTGCGATTGTATACATGATCCACTAGAAGTAGCAAACTATATGAACATATCACGGCAGAAAGTGCAGAATATCCATCACTATATGATTTTGATATGAATACATTGGGATAATAATGGACATGATCATATCTAACTTTCAAGTAATCATAACTATCACTATACAATCCAAATGCAAATGTGATGGTATTTTACATGAATATCTGGATGAATGTCCAATGCAATGATGATTTCATCAATTAAAACCCTTGATTTAACCAACGACTTTTTCAAAGCGTTGCTACCGAGAGGAGGGAGGGAACGAACCTATCTATAATTCAGATCACCAAGAAATGAAATGTACGGGTCGGAGATGATGAAGTAACTAAATTATATAGATTTATATAGTAGCATTTCATAGGCTATCTTGCCCAAGATCACCAAGATCACCAAGGGCTTCACCAATGTATCCCAAATGTCGTCCACAATAGCTACCCACAGGTATACAAATAAATCAAGATGGAAAACACCATGATTTCCTAAGGACATGGTCCTGTATATTAAACCATGGCCAGCAGCTCAGTAGCCCATACGTTTCTTCGGATCTTTTTATCTATACATGTTCCTTCCGGCAATCAAACGTAGCAACGCACTATCTCCCATGTGTAGTAGATTTTCACAACTATAAGCTATAAACCTTCATTAACAATGGATTGTGCCATCTATTCTGAATATAGGTTTCCTTTTCCCGCTTCATAATTCAGGTTGATTGGTTGCTCTTTTCAAATCTTTTTGATACTCATTCGACTTCCTTCTAGTTTCATTACCAAAGGCCTGACAGCCCGCAGGAAAGTTCGGGGTAAAACGGAAGATGTTTTTACATGCCGCCATACGCCAAACGGATCCAACCACGAACAACGGCCCAAAAAAATGATACTCCCGAAACATGCTGCACAAACATGACCAACACTTGGCAATTATGTATGTTGTCATGTAGAATTATTAATCGACAGAATCCTTCAACATGC